>PVKE010027171.1:0-21778 GCA_004027555.1 Craseonycteris thonglongyai | reverse complement strand
ATGGACACACTCAATAGTTTGGTGGTTACCTGGAGATGGGGGAGGAGGGGGAGGGAGAGTTGTGGGGGGAGGTGGGAGTGGGCACCAGCTATATGGTGGTGGAGGGGGAGCTGATTCTGGGTGGTGGGCACATAATGCAATGCATTGGTGATGTGATGTGGACTTGTACATCGGGAAACTATCTAATTGTTACCAACCAATGTCACCCCATTAAATTTAACAATAAAAAATAAAAGAAATTTGCAAAGCAGGTGACTAGCTATAGTTTATCAATTTGATTTTTTAAACTATGTCATTAAAATATTATTTATCTTGAATACTGAGCCTCTTAAATTTGGTGCCTAAAGGGAAAGCTGGGATGGCTCAGTGGATTAAGTGCTCGCTTTGAAGCCCTGAGGACTGAGGATCGAATCCCGGCTCTGGCCCAGGCGGACCCACATGATGAACTGGGGTGTGCTTCCTGAATGCGGTGAGGCCCCCAGTTGAGATAAAAAAATAAATTAAAAATTTTTTTAAATTAAAAATTTGGTGCCTAAGGTGTCACTCACCTTACCCTAGTTCTGACCCTGCTTCAATCTCTCTTTTTTTTCTTTTTTAACCTTTTGATGAATCTGTTTGTGAACAAGGTCCCTCCTAAACTTGCTTTAATATAGTGAGACCTGGGCATATATGCAGGATGTGCTGGTTTTTGCAGAGAGCTTTTCTCATTCCACTCTCATGCTTTTCTTCTTTCTCTGAAATCAGTTCTCTGGCAGAGTATTCTGAATTGTACTTTCCTGTCCTCTTGTTGTTTCACTTTTCTTTTTCCAAGCAGATCCTCTAAATTTGTGGCTCCAAGATAGCCAAGGTCTATCATCTGTCATCTCAAAAAGCCCTCGTTTTCTGTATTGGTGTTGGACAACCACGAGGAAAGAAATTTGCTCTGCTTATGATAGAGGTTCTTATGCCTGAATCATGTCCATGCACAGGGTAGGGTACGATGGCTTGCTTAGAAGAATGGACATGTGATTATGCCATGACAGAGACATGTCAAAATATCCTTTAGGTACTAATGGCTGTGCTGTGTTTGTAAAAGAGGATTTATTAACATTCTTTGTTTTGGGTTGCCTTAGCATTTATGTTTTATTCTAGGTTTGCATTACAGCAGAGTAACATCATAAATATTTTTAAGTTATTAATATGTATATTCAACTATATACAATGAGAAGAAGGGAGGGAGGAAAGCATAGAAAGAGAGGAGAAATAATTTAAATTTTGAAGGTGAAGAGCTCAGCCATTCACCAAAATGAGGATATATCTCAGAATTAGCCTGAGAAGTGAGGTGTGATTTTTCTTACAAAGCTGTATCTAGAAAATTGTACTTTATGAGCAATTTGAAGGACTTTTAGAGTACTTTGTCTCTGTTCACTTTTTTCCTTATGGAACCAACCCCCATTAATTCTATTCCACTAGATGGTAAGGAATGATTGTTACTATTGTGTCTTTTTATTTTTTTGAACTGAACTGGAGGCCTCACCGCATTCGGGAAGCACACCTCAGTTCAGCATATGGGTCCACAGAGGCTGGGGCCGGGATTCGATCCTCGGTCCCCAGGGCTTCAAAGCGAGCGCTTAACCTGCTGAGCCATCCCGCTTCCCCTACTATTGTGTCTTATAAGAGTGTTTTTCAATTGTTTAATGCATTTGAATTCTCTTTACCCAAATATTTACCCAATTGTTCAATGCATTTGAATTCTACTTACCCAAATGGCAGGTAGTCATGTCCTAGGTCTATAGCTTTCTTGACAACGGTCAATTTTTACCTTAAGTCTATTGTCTTTTTGCCTCTAAGATAACATACCTTTGAAATGTCAGAGTAATTCTTTTTTCCAGAGCCCTTAGGATATACCTTTGCCACAGAACACAAGACCACAGAACCCCTTATTGTTATCTCATTCCCAACATACCATCTGTCTGTGCTGTAATGTTAATTATTAACTATCCTGTACCCACTAATGTAAAAGAATTATGTGTTTGGAATGCGAGGATGGCTCAGCAGGTTAAGCACTCACCTTGCTGCTGCGGGGTCCAGGGATACATACAGTCCCAACTCCAACCCATGCAAGCCCATACGCTCAACTGGGGTGTGTTTCCCATGTGGGAGGCCCCCAGTTTGTAGGGGCATGCTTCCCATGCAGGAGGTCCCCCAGTTTAGTTCCTGCCCTGTGTAGCCCCATACCCACCTGTATGGGATGAAACTATGTTGAAACTGATGATGTACAACTATGGAGACTGCTCTGGGCTCTCCCTGCTTCTCTCTGTCTCTGTCTCTCTCCACCTCTGTCAAACAATAAAATAAATCTTTAAAAAAAAGAAGAAGAAGACGAAGAAGAAGAAGAAGGGGGATGCTAGAATGGCTCAGTGAGTTAAGCACTCTCCTTGCAGCCCTGAAATCCCAGGATTGAATACTGGCCCTGGCTTGTACAGATTCATATGCTGAACTGGGGTGTGTTTCTCATGTGGGAGGCCCCCAGTTCAGTTCTTTCCAGGGCGATCTTCCCCTGTGGGAGGCCCCCAGTTCGACCCCCCCAGCTGAAGAGGGGGTGACTCCCATGCAGGAGGCCCCTTGCCGGGTTCCTGCCCTGTGCAGATCCCTGCCCACCTGTGTGGAATGAAACAATGTGGAGAACTGATGACGTACAACCATGGAGACTGTCTGGGCCCTCCCTCTTCTCTCTGTCTCTCTCTGTCTCTGTGAAAACAATAAAAATAAATGTTTAAAAAAAGAAGTATGTGGATTTTATTTGATCCTAGAGACTTCCCCACTTTGCTTTCTCTCACCCACTTAATCTACCACCAATGGATTTCATTTAAGTCTCTTTACATCTCCTTCTTTGATTGTAATGTATAAAATAAGCTGCAAAATTGCCATTCTCTGGAGCATTTTCTTTTTTCTTTTTAAGATTTATTTTACTGTTTTTGACAGGGAGAGAAACAGAGAGAAGGGGGAGCGCCCAGAGCAATCTCCATAGTTGTACATTATCAGTTTTCGACATAGTTTAATTCCACACAGGTGGGCGGGGGGCTGCTCAGGGAGGGAACTGGGCTGGAGGCCTCCTGCATGGGAAGCTCATCCCAGTGAGAACTGAACTGGGGCCACACCCCATTTCAGCATATGGGACTGCACAGGCCAGGGCCAGGATTGGATCCTTGGACCCCAAGGCTACAAGATGAGCGCTTAACCCCCTGAGCCATCCTGGCTTCCTCTGGAGCATTTTCTTATTGAGAATTTTACTTCAGAGCAATTGTCATCAGTTTAACTCAAATAAACTCATAAAAATTTTCTACAGGTTTGGACATTGCTTATATCAACAATGGCTACATGAGAAGTGTACAGTTTGAGGAATTGCCACTAAAAATAGTGACTTCTGACTAGGTTGACCAGACGTACAGTTTTAAATAGGACAGAAAACAGTACTGTCCCTATTCAAATGGTACATATGGTCAGCCTCGTCTCACTGGGCTAAATTTAAGGCATCAGTAGGCTGATCATGCTACAATACCAAACAAAATAATACCACTGTTTTCTGTCCCATTTAAAATGGTATGTTTGGTCAGCCTACTTTTGACTATAAAGGTAAGACCCATTCAGGCTTCCTTCTAACACAGGGGTCCCCAACCCCTGGGCCATGGACTGGTCAGTGGCCTGTTCAGAACCAAGCTGCACAGCAGGAGGTGAGCAGCGGGCAAGCGAGCGAAGCTTCATCTGTATTTATAGTTGTTCCCCATCACTCGTATTACCACTTGAGCTCTGCCTCCTGTCAGATTAGCTGCAGCATTAGATTCTCCTAGGAGTGCAAACCCTATTGTGAACTGTGCATGGGAGGGATCTAGGTTGTGTGCTTCATATGAGAATCTAATGCCTGGTGATTCAAGGTGGAGCTGAGGTGGTGATGCTAGAACTGGGGAGTGGCTGCAAATACAGATTAATATTAGCAGAGAGATTAGACTGCACAGAGACCATCATAAAACAACTGCTTGAAGACTCATATCAAAATCTTATCAGTGAGTGGCAAGTGACAATTAAACTGCCTCTGGTGGCAGGCTTTATAGTGGCAAGTGAGTTGATGTACTTCCATTGTATAGCTGCATCTGGTGGCAGGCTTTAAGTCAGAATATGACACTTATTTTAGTCTGCATGTGGCCCACCCATTATTTTATTTACTACTTCTGTCCATGCCTCTTTCCCTCACTGTGCACTTGTCTCAATCACAGTTTTGGTAAGCCCACAACCTAACCCTAGTCAAAAAAAAGTAAAAAGCAAATGTCACTGGAGAGCTTTTTTGAAAAAGGGGGAAAGACCCAATGATGAGACAGCAGAAGACTCTAAGACTGCCAATGAAAGGAAAGCTACATTTAAAAGGAAATACCAAGAGTCCTACTGATTTACAGGTTCATTGCTACAGGTGATTCACATTCTCCAAGCCCGCTTTGTATATGAGTATATGGAGACCTGCTATCCAACAAAGCCATGAAACTTTCAAAACTGCTTCACCACATGGAGACCAAGCACCCTGCATTAAAAGACAAGCCTCTCAGTTGTTCAAAAGAAAAAAACCACAAATAGCAGAAGCAATTACTGAAGACCACACCTTCATCAAACGTATCTGCCCTGAGAGCATCATTCTTAGTGTCGAACCCCACTGCTAAAGCTAAGAAGCCCTTTACTGTTGATGAAGAGTTGATCCTTTCTGCTGCTAAGGACATTTGTCATGAACTTTTAGGAGAGGCTGCAGTTCAAAAGGTGGCACGTGTTCCTCTTTTGGCTAGGAACAAAGCTAGATGAATTGACGTAAGAGCAGAGGATATTGAGGCACAATTGTTAGGATTAATGAGTCACCATGGTACACAATTCAGCTTGATGAGTCTACCAATGTTGACAAGGCAACGATGCTTGTTTTTGTGTGATACATTTTTTAGGGGGATGTGCATAAAAATATGGTATGTGCACCTTTGTTGCACCAATGCCACAGCTGCAAAACTATTCAAGTCTTTGAATGATTACATATCAGGAAAATCGAACTGTTCATTTTATGTCGGTATCTGCACGGACAGAGTGGCTGCCATGACTGGACGGCTTTCTGGTTTCACTACTCGGAACAAAGAGGTCGCTTCTGAATGTGGGTCTATGCACTGTCTCATTCATAGAGAAATATTGGCTAGCTGAAAACTATCAGTTGAACTGAATGTTTTGCGGGATGTGATTAAAATTATCAACTGCATTAAAGTACATGCCCTTAACTCATGTCTGTTTGGGCAGATCTGTGAGGACTGGACAGATCACACACATCTTATACACAGAAGGGAGATGGCTTCTCAAGGTAGATCACTGGCCAGAGTTTCTGAATTACGAGAGCCGCTCCAGAGATTTCTTTTAGAAAAGCGGTCACCACTGGCAGCACATTCAGTGACACAGAATGGGTTGCAAAACTTGCTTACTTGTGTGACATAGTCAACCTGCTCAGTGAACTCAATCTGTCATTTCAGGGGCGAATGACAATTGTGTTCAAGTCGGCAGATAAAGTGGCTGCAGTCAAGGCCCAACTGGAATTATGGGTGCGATGGATGAACATTGGGATTTTTGACATATTTCACATAGCAGAGATTCAGAAAGACACTGAGCCAAGGCCTACTTTCTCCAAGATGGTGCATGATCACCTATCTCAGCTTTCAAAAGAGTTTGAGCATTATTTCCCAACCACAAAAGACCCCTGAACTGGGAAGGAATGGATCTGTGACCCATTCATGAATAAGCCAGGTGGATCGGCTTTATCGGTGCTAGAAGAGGATCAACTGCTTGAGATCACAAATGACGGTGGCCTTACAAGGATGTCTGAGACAACTTCAAATCTCTATACGTTTTGGATTAATGTCAAAGCGGGATCGCCTGAGATGACCACAAAAGCACTGAAAAGCCTGCTTCCATTTCCCACATCTAATCTTTGTGAAGCAGGGTTTTCTGCAGTGATAGCAACCAAATTGAGATTATGGAGTAGACTGGACGTAAGCAACACACTTGGGGTGTCACTGTCTCCCATCACCCCCAGATGGGACCATCTAGTTGCAGGAAAACAAGCTCAGGGCGCCATTGACTGCACAATGGTGAGCTGTGTAATTATTTCATTATATATCACAATGCAATAATAATAGAAATAAAGGGCACAATAACTGTAATGCACTTGAATCATCCTAAAACCAACCCTCCACTCCCCCCATACCCCCTGCTGTGGAAAAACTGTCTTCCACAAAACCGGTCCCTGGTGCCAAAAAGGTTGGGGACTGTTGCTCTAACAGACATCTGGTCAGCATGTGATTCTAGTTGTTATGAGGTGAGTTTTGTTTTTTTTTAAATAACAATATGTTTAGTAAATTACAGATCTGAACAATTGTTAACTTCTAAGGACTACAGAGCTATGTAATACACTTAGAGCAAAATGTTACAAAATCGACTTAAGTAAAGTTTGAGTCCTTTTTAAATTCCCAGTAACAGTTATCAACTACATTTTAATTCCTTATTCTATTTCCCAGTGTTAATGGGAAATAATCTTCTTCCACCCTTTAACAAGCTTGCTTTGCATGTTTAAAACACCAGTTTTGGCACTGGTGCTCAAAAAGACCCAACAGCAGTTTTCTACTATTTTCAGTTTTCTCCTTCTCTTATCTGGTTGATACTTAGTCCACATTCTATCAGATTTCTTGGGAAAATGTACCATCACCCTTCCAATTATTTAATTTCTCCTATCGTCTTGGTAAAAACTTACAGGGAAAGATAAAAAGAGAATTGTGACTATATTTTGCCTGTACCCTTTTCTAATTAGGGCTTTCCTTGATAGTTGGTTTTGTAGCCTCGAGCTGAGAAATCCCCCAGCTTCTCTCACTCCTTTCTAATCATTGCTTAATACCAGTTTCTCTTAAGCAGAGGTTGGCAAACTATGGCCCACAGGCCTGCTGCCTGCTTTTGTAAATAAAGTTTTATTGGAACACAGTCATGCCCATTTATTGACCTATTGTGTATGGCTGCTTTTCAGCTGCAACAATAGAGTTGAGTTGAGACCTTATGGTCCAAAAGCCTGAAATGCTTACTGTGTGGCCCTTTCAGAAAAAGTTGGAGATTCCTGGATAGTTCAGCCGTTGAGCGCTTGCCTCACAATCATGAGATCCTGGGGTTTGATTCTCAAGCCCCCGGCCTGTGTAAACCCATATGCTGAATTGCGGTGCAACTGGTAACTGCTGTGATGATGGCAAAGGTTCTCACCTTCTATGAGGGAGGCCCCTACTTTGGTCCACACGTGCTGCCCCACATCCACCTGTGTGGAATGGAACTATGTCACAACTAATTGTGTACAACTATGGAGACTGCTCTGGACACTCCCCCCTTTCTCTCTCTCTCTCTCTCTCTCTCTCTCTCTCTCTCTCTGTCTCTTACCTTCTCTCAAACAATAAAATAAATCTTTAAAAAAAGAAGAATAGAGGGAAAGCCAGGATGGCTCAGTGGGTTAAGCACTCACTTTGCAGCCCCAGGGACCAAGGATCGAATCCCAGCCCCAGCCCATGTGAACCCATATGCTGAACTGGGGAGTGCCCCCAGATCAGTTCTCACCGGGGTGAGACCCCAGCCCGGTTCCTGCCCTGTGCAGCCCCACGCCCACCTGTGGAATGAAACTATGTGGAAAGACCAATGATGTGCAACTATGGAGACTGTTCTGGGCCCTCCCCCTTCTCTCTGTCTCTCTGTCTCTGTAACTCTCTCTCTGTCAAAAACAATAAAAATAAATCTTTAAAAAAAAACATGGGGAAGCCGGGATGGCTCAGTGGGTTAAGCACTCACTTTGCAGTGCTGGGGACTGAGTATTGAATCCTGGCTCCGGCCCGTGCGATACCATATGCTGAACTGGGGAGTTCCCCCAGTTCAGTTTGCTCTCTGTCTATGTCTCTGTATCTCTCTCTCTCTCTCTCAAAAAATTAATAAATAAAAACAAACAAACAAACAAACCAACAAATAAATAAAAACAAAAGAAGAAGAGAAAAAGTTTATGGACCTACTGCTCTAAACATCTATAGCTTTCAGCTTTGTGGTTAGTTATCTGTTGCTAAAAAGCAAATTATACCAAAATTTATCAGCTTAAAAACAACACATATTTACTGTTTCACAGTTTCTGTGGGTCAGGGAGTGGGATGCTGGGATGGCTCAGTGGGTTAAGCGCTTGCCTTGCAGCCTCAGGGCCCGGGAATTGAGTCCCGGCCTGACCTGCCCATGTAGACCCATATGCTGAAACGGGTTGTGTTTCTCATGTGGGAGGTCCCAGTTCGGTACCCACCTGGGGCATGCTTGCCATGTGGGGGCCTCCGGCCAGTTCCTGCCCAGCCCCACATCCACCCGTGTGGAGTGAAACTCTGTTGAAACTGATGTATGGCTAGGGAGACTGCTCTGGGCCCTCCCCCTGCTATCTGTCCATCTGTCTGTCCCTCTCTCTCTGTCAAACAGTAAAATAAATCTTAAAAATAAAAAAAGAATTCAGGAATGGTTTAACTGGGTAGTTGTGACTCTGGGTTTCCCATGAGGTTATAGTCAAGATGTTGGCCAGGATTCCAGTTGTCTGAAGGCGTGAGTGGAGCTGAATGACCCATTTCCAAGATGGTTTGCTCACATGGCTGTTAGTGGAAGGCCTTAGTTCTGTGCTAGCTCTTGGATGGAGGCCTCAGTTCCTTGCCACAGGGAACTTCTCCATAGGACTACTTGAGTGTGCTCACAATATAGCAGTTGGCTTCCCCCAGCAAGTGATCTGAGAGTGACCAAGAAGAAGGCTATCGCATCTATTATGATCTAGTCTCAGAAGTCACACACCCTTATTTATTTATTTATTTTTCACACACCCTTATTTATACCATACTCTGTTCGAAGGAAGTTACTACATTTAGTCCACACATACACAAAACAAGAGGAGACTTAAGCTTCATCTTTTAAAAAAAGGTGTATCAAAGAATTTATGGACATATTTTAAAACCACCAAGCTTGATTCCAAACAATTTTGAGGTTTCTTTCTTTCCTTCTTTCCTTTTTTCCTTCCTTCCTTCCTTCCTTCCTTCCTTCCTTCCTTCCTTCCTTCCTTTCTTCCTTCTTTCTTGGACTAAAACAGGAGTTTGACAAACATTTTTAGTAAAGAGCCAGTAAATATTTTGGGCTTTGTGGGCCAAAGTCTTTGTTGCAAATGTTCAACTATGTATCAAGAAAGTAGCCATAAACAATAAGTAAATAAATGTGTGTAGCCATGTTGAATAATAATTTATTTACAAAAATAGGCAAGGAATTGGATTTGCCTCATGGGCTGTTTCAAGAACACAAATAAAAATGTCTACTCATGTAGAAGACATAATTGAAAGCCAGAGATCTGTGCATCTTTGACCTTTTCCAATCAGGTCATAAGCTCATCCACGATAAGAACTATGGTTTATACTTATTTTTATTCTCCTTCACACTTAATAAGATTCTGGAAAAGTAGTTGCTATTTGTTTGTTACTTAATGGGTTCATAGTCTTCCACTGTATGACTGTTCTATACTTAACCAATTGTTTCTGGTCTTTGTTAGTATAAATCAGCTGCAATAAATATGTTTCTACATATATATTTGTTCACACATGAATATATTCTAGGAGAGAGTCCTAGAAATATAATTGCTCAGTCAAATATCATGTGTACTATTAATCTGAAAAAAGGGTTTCAAGTTAAAATTAATGTTTACTTCATGTAACATATGTACAATATTTCAAGACTAAGGAAAAAATACATAAGATAACTTGAACCCTGTAGGCTCTTTCTATGTCAAGTAGTACAATTGAATGCTGATGACCAATGTACCTACTGTCATCATGGAGTTTGTATATCACAGAGCAGGCAGAAATGAAATATGTCTTTTATTACCATGCTTTCAGAAACTTTTTTAGATGCCCCATAGAACTTTTAAATTTCCCAGAACATAATACAAAACTCACAACTTAGCATTGCCCTTGCCACATCAGAAATTCCTACATTGGAAGTTCCTTGTTAAGACACAAATATATATTGGAGGCACTATATTCCTTTGTCTCACTATCATGTTAGTGCATTTTATGGAAAATCCCAAGGGATTGGCTTTGCTTCAGTTTACAAGAAAAGGGTGACATTTTAAAGAATCATTCTCAACTAAAAGAATTAGTGTGGGAGAGGGGAGAAATGGACCAAAATGTATAAAGTACTTACTAAGTATCAGATTCTTTACTCGTGTTTCCTGCTAAGTAGATATTATCTCTTTCACAGATGAGAAAACATGCTCAGAGGGTTTATTGACTTTTTGGTCAAAAAGCTACTAAGTGGTGGTCAGAATTGATTTGCATTGAGGTCTTTCTAACTCCCAAGCTTATTTTATTAATATTAACACTATATTACTCTGCTTCCCAATGTACTAAAAATGCACTGATATCCTTATGAAAGAGACACAGAAAACTTCAGGGCACTGATTACCCTAGCCTGACCCTGTGACATTTCAGAAAATTTTCAGCCATTTCTCTGTTTTACTTTATTCAAGAAGAAAAAATATAGGCGCTGTTCATTTGAATGCAGAGTTTTTAGTATGTGAGGTGAAGCCAGTAGAAGAAGATAGATGAGAAAACAAGAAGAAATTACCTTAATCTAGAGTTAATAGAAATGGAATGATTTAATTCAGTTGTATTCTCTGGTCATTATGCCATTTAGAAGAAATAAAAAGGGGAAAAAGAAAGAGAAGGCAAACAAAAAAGAAAAGGGTGGTGGTTAGGGGGAATACCTGAGGAGAATGAAACACTACTATTTATGGTTCTAATGAGGCAAAATCAAAACTGAAACTTTTGTGTCTCTTTATGATTTTAGTTTAGGGGAAACAATTCATTTTAGTGTATTTCGGCTTCTCTACCTAAAAAAAATATTAAGAACAAATTTTGTGATTCTAATAACTATGGCTCTCCCTGGCCTAGGAGACCGTTCATGGATTGTTGTTTTTATTGTTTTTTGTTTTTTTGTTTTTTTAAGATTCAGTTTTATTGTTTTTGGCAGAGAGAGAGAAAGACAGAGAGAGACAGAGAAGAGGGGAAGCCCAGAGCAGCCTCCATAGTTGTACATTAGTTTTCAAAGTAGTTTGTTTCACAGTTGGGCACAAGGCAGCCCAGGGCAATAACCCGGCTGGGGCCTCCCACATGGGAGGCATGCCCCCAAAAGCCAGGGGTCCCACATATGGGAAGCATGCCCAGGGTGAGAGCCGAACCAGGGTCTTCCCACATGGGAAGCTCACCCCGGCGAGAACCAAGCCGGGGGCACACCCCAGCACAGCATATGGGTCCCCACGGGCTGGGGCTGGGGCTGGGATTTGACTATCAGACCCCGGGGCTGCAAAACAAGCACTCAAACTGGTGAGCCATCCTGGCATCCCCTTCATATGGTATTTCTTCCTAATACATAATACATGAAGCTATGTTATAATATAATTAAAAAGCTAGAGTAAAATTTCATTCATTTGAGCTCTGGTAACTCAGAATTTATAATAAAAATCAGTCATAGGTCGTGCTGAAATTCATGTATTGGGAATATAGTCACACATCGCTTCACAGTGGGGATATGTTCTGAGAAATGCTTTGTTAGACAGTTGTGCATTGTGCAAACATCATAGAGCTCACTTACACAAGCCTAGATGGTATAGCCTACCACACACACAGTCGACATGGTGTAGCCTGTTGCTCCTAGGTTATAAGCCTGTACATGCAGCATGTGCTCTACTGAATACTGTAGGCAGTTGTAACACAGTGGTAAATATTTGTTTAACTAAACATATCTAATCATAGAAAAGGGACAGTAAAATATGGTATAAAAGATAAAAAAGATGGTACACGTGTATAGGCACCTACCATGAATGAAGCTTATGGGACCGGGAGTTGCTCTGGGTGGGTCAGTGAGTGAGCGCTGAATGCATGTGAAGGCCTAGGAGACTACTATACATGACTGTGGACGTTATAAACACTGTACACTTAGGCTACAGTAAAGTGATAAAAATATTTTTCTTTCTTTAGTAATAAATTACCTTAGCTTACTGTAACGTTTTTACTTTATAAACTTTTTAATTTTTTTAAACTTTTCTATTCTTTTGTAACACTTAGTTTATTAAAGCACAAATACTTTGTACAATTATACATTGATATAGTCTTTCTTTATATTTTTATTTTATAAGCTTTTATCAAGTAATATGTACTGGACATAATTGTACGTCTGGGATGCCTGGATGGCTCAGTGGGTTGGGCACTCATCTTGCAGCCCCAGGGTTCCAGGATCAAGTCCTGGCTCCAGCCCATGTGGACCCATATGCTGAACTGGGGTGTGTTCTTATGCGGGAGGCCCCCCTTTGGCTACCACTAGGGTGAGCTTCACATGGGGGCTTATGTACAACTATGAAGTCTACTCTAGGCCCTCCCCTTTCTCTCTCTATCAAAACAATAAAATTAATCTTTTAAAAAATTGTGTGTACTACACTTTTATGTGACTGCCAAAACCGTAGGTTTGTTTATACCAGCATCACCACAAATACTAAATTCATTATGCTAAAACCTTATGATGGTTATGACGTCACTAGGTGATAGAAAATTTTCAACGTCATTATAATCTTATGGTACCACTGTCACATATAGTGTCCATCATTAACTATAACATAATGCAGTGCATGACCGTATAGATTTTTTTTAAAGACAATGAAATCATTGAAAGAACAAATGGTGATATTCAACTCATTTGAGAGAATTAGCTACCTGTAGACAATTTGATGCCTATTTGCTATTTACTGCTTTAGTCTGAATTCAGGAAAAAAAAGAAAGAAAGAAACTTGAATTTATTCAGCAGAGAAATTCTTGTTTACATGACATTAAATAACAAGTGAATCAATTTCTTAGGGAATACTATACAGCCCTAGATTAACTTTTGGGGGAAAATTAAAAGAGGTTAAAACAATTTTTTTTTTTTTTTTTTTGTAAGAACGGGTTATGCCAAAAGGAAGTAGTGGAGAATTAAGGTATAGAAAATATTACTGGAATTGACACGTAAAAGGTTTTTTGGTGACATCCAGAGGCTGGTTTTGGTAGTGTGATGTGAATGGGAGCAAAATTCTAGGGATTTAAGGAAATGGTGCCTTCTAGAGAATATTCATTCCAAATATTTGACAAGGAAATGAAGGAGAAAAAACACAGTAACAATGGGGGAAGGGAAATAAGTGCAAGTGAAGACTTTTGCAAAAAGCAGGAAACTTCTGCATAATTGAAGGCAGAGAAAGAAGAATGCTAGAAAGGATCAGGAAGGAATGGGATTAAAAGGCTGGGTAGAAAAAGAAAAATAATAATAAATTAGACTTTGCAAAAAATATTTCTGCTCTTTGAAAGGCACTCTAAGAAAATGAAAAGACAAGCCAGGGATGCTGGGATGGCTCAGTGGGTTGAGCACTCGCCTTGAAGCCCCAGGGTGAAAGATCAAGGATCAAGGATCAAGGATCAAGGATCACGGACCAAGGATCGAGTACCAATCCTGACCCCAGTTTGTGCGGACTCATATGCTGAACTGGGGTAAGTTTCCCATGTGGGAGGCCCCTGGTTTGTCCCCCAACTCATAGGGGTGTGCCTCCCATGCAGGTTCCTGCCCTGTGCAGCCGCCTCCCACCTGTGTGGAATGAAACTATGTTGAAAACTGATGATGTACAACTATGGGGACTGCTCTGGTTCCATCCCCCTTCTCTCTGTCTCTGTCTCTCTCTCTGTCAAAACAATAAAAAAAAAAAATCTTTAAAAAAGAAAAAGAAAAGACAAGCCACATACTGGGAAGAAACATTTACAAAACACATATCTGCAAAAGTATTGGTAACCTAAATATGGAAAAGATTCTCAAAACTCAATAATAAGAAAACAGACAATCCAATAAAGAAAATAATGGGCAAAGGATTTGAACACTTTGCAAAAGAAGATGTACAGATAGCAAGTTAGTACATGAAAAGATGTTATATTATCAATCATTAGGAAAATGCAAATTAAAACAATGGGATACCACTACACACCTAGAAGAATGCCTCAAATCAACAACAGCTGATAATGTCAAATGCTGGTGAGAATGCAACGGGAACACTGTATACATAGCTGTTAGGAATGCAAAATGGTCCTGCCACTTTGGGGAGCACTTGGCAGTTCCTACAAAGTTAGACATTCATTTACTCTAAGACCCAACAATCCCATTTCTAGGTATTTACCCAAGAGAATGAAGACTTATACCCACACAAAATTCTCTATGGAAATATTTGTAGTAGATTTGTCCTTATTTTCCCCAAATTGGAAACAGGCCTAATGTCCATCATCTGGGGGGAAAATTGTGACACACCTATACAATGGAATACTGTTTGTTCCCCAATACAAAAGAACAAACTGCTGATACATACAGCACTGTAAATGACTCAAAAGTATTATGCTCTGTGAAAGAAGCCAGATTCAAAAGACAACATACTATATGATTCAATTTATATGACATTTGGAAAAGTGAAAACTATAGGGACAGAAATCCAATCAGCAGTCGTTGACAGGTGGCTGAGGGTAAGGGAGGTATCTCCCCTAGAAAGAGAAGAGGTATGAGGGATCTTTTGGGGGTGATAGAAATACTACGTATCTTGATTATTGCAATGGTTACATGACTGTATAAGTTTGTCAAAATTCATAGAACTTTACACCTTAAAGGGCGGAATTTTACTATATGTTAATAATACCTCAATCAACTTGAAAATAATCCTTAAAAGTCTGAGTAGAGACTATTTCCTTAGCAAAAGTAGGAATGTTTAATCATGCATGTTTTTTCTTGCTTTATAGATTTTGTATAAGTGTTTCCTCTACTTAAGGTGTTTCCCCTGCCCCTCCCCCTTTTTTTTTTCTGAATAACTCCTTATTCTCCTTTGGGTTTCAGTAAAACATTATTTTCACCAGAAAGCTTTCCTTGATCCCCATAAACTAGATTAATTTTTCTTGCTCTAAATAGCACTCTTACTTAATCTCTATGGTAGTGTATATCTATTGCAATTGTTTATTTAATTGTCTTAATCCCTCTTTATTCTGTAAGCTCCATGAGGGCAGGAATACCATCCATATTAGCTAACTATTGTATCTTTGCATTTAGCATGGAACCAAGAATATTTGTTGAATGAATGGAGAAAGAGCAGTTTGGAAATGGCTCAATAAAAAATTGAATATTAAATTGATAAGGAATGAAAAAATATATAAGTTATTCCCACAACTACATCTCTGGTCCTCACCTCTAATCTATATTTCACCACCATAAATCTGATTGTCTGTGTCATCTCCATATAGGTGTTTCATTGTTACTTTAGCTTCATATTTCTATGCGGAAGTAATTTCCCCCTCATCAATTTCATTCAAATTGAATTATTTTCCCAATTATTCTATTTTTGTCATGATATATCTATACTTTTTTTAAAGAGTGATTTTTATTGTTTTTGACAGAGACAGAGAAAAGGGGGAGGGCCCAGAACAGTCTCCATCGTTGTACGTCATTAGTTTTCTACAGTTTCATTTCACAGGTGAGTGCTGGGCTACACAGGACAGGAACTGGCTGGGGGCCTCCCCTATGGGAGGCACGCCCTGCAAACCAGAGGCCTCCCACATGGGAAACACACCAGGGGCCAGAGCCGAATGGGGGGCCTCCCACTTAGGAGACTTGCCCAGGTGAGAACTGAACTGGGGGCCTCCCACATGGGAACTGCACCCCAGTTCAACATGTGGGTCCACACAGGCTGGGGCTGGGACTCGATCCTCAGACCCTGGGGCTGCAAGATGAGCTCTCAATCTGCTGAGCTATCAGCATCCCCAATATATTTATACTTAATCGTTTTCCAAGGACAAACCTTAAAATTACATTTAGCTTTTCCTCTATTTTCTCTATCATCTAATTTGATATAAAAAATGTTTAATTCTTCTTTTAAAATTGTTTCTCGGGGAAGCTGGGATGGCTCAGTGGGTTAAGTGCTCACTTTGCAGCGCCGGGGACCGAGGATCGAATCCCGGCCCCGGCCCGTGCGGAACCATATGCTGAACTGGGAGCTCCCCCAGTTCACTTCTCTCTCTGTCTCTGTCTCTGTATCTCTCTCTCTCTCTCTCTCTCTGTCAAAATAAATAAATAAATAAATATATATATATATTAAATCATTTAAAAAGAAATTGTTTCTTATTCACATTTGCTCTTCCATTCCTACTGATGTTCTTGTAGAGCCAAATCTGATCAGAGAGGCAGGCCCTAAACAAGGAAACACATATTTAAATATGTAATTATGACTTTATGATAAGTACATGGAGAAAATAAACAGAGTGCGATGATAGAGAATTGTGGGATGAGGGGGACTTAATCTACATAGGGTGGCAAATGAAAACTTCTTTGAGAAGATTGCATTTAAGGTGAGAAGAATGAAAGAGAGCCAGCAATAGGAAGACTAGAAAGAAAACCAATCTGAACTAAAGGAAAAAAAGTCCATATGCATAGAATTTGAGGTGGGAAAGAAATGGGTGTTCAATCATAGCCTGTTCCAGGAACTGAAAAAAGATGATTGTAGATGGAGGGAAATGAGCAATGAGGAAGAGTGACATGAGAGGAGAGTGGAGAAACAGGCAGGAACCAGATCATACCACATGTTGTATACTGTGGCAAAGGGTTTAGATGCTATTCTTCATACTATATGTTGTATACTATGGCAAAGGGTTTAGATGCTATTCTTTCTAATGTGAAGCCACTGAAGGATTTTAATCAAGGGAATAACATAATGCAAGAAGTTAAAACTAGAATACTAGATAACAACAATGAGAAAGGTAGGAGGGAGGGTAATTGGAGATAAAGCTTTCTAAGGCCTTTGATCATTCTGGATGAGAATAGAGAAATTAATTTCCTGCAAACCTTCTAATGGATGTGTTGAAAATGTACAGATAATTACCAAGATGATAGAAATATAATATAAAGGCTCTAAGCCAATGAAGGTAAAGAGAAGAGGAATAACCAATCCAATAAAAGGCATGAAAAGAGGAGGGAAAAGAATCAAAAAATCAAAGAACCCCGGCCCTGGCCCATGTGGACCCATATGCTGAACTGGGGTATGTCCCCAGTTCAGTTCTTAAAGAAAATAAAAAAATAATCAAAGAAATAGCATTATAAATAAAAAACATATCATACATTTGTAATAATAATTTTAAGTATGTCAGTAATTTCAACATATAAGCTGATTAAATTTGTCAGTTAACATCTGAACTGCTCATATTAGACAATTAAAAAATCTAGTTATATACTTGTTTACCATAGATACAGCTAAAATATAAAGGCATAGAAAGGTTGAGAGCTAATGAATAGAAAGTTATTTGATGGAAAAATATTAGCCCAAAGAATGCTAGTGTAGTAATATTAGTGCCAGACTAGACCTTAAGGTGGAAAGTATTATTAAGAATAAAGATTTAAAAAAAAAAAATATATATATATATATATATTTTTTTTTTTGTGACGGGGAGAGAGAGACAGAGAGACAGACAGACAGAGACAGAGACAGAGAGAGAACTGAACTGGGGGAGCTCCCAGCCCAGCACATGGTTCCGCACGGGCCGGGACCGGGAGTCAATCCCCAGTCCCTGGTGCTGCAAAGTGAGTGCTCAACCCACTGAGCCATCCCGGAGTCCCCAAGATTTTTTTTAATGAAATAATTTATGAAGGAAATAGGGCAATTATGAATCTATATGTAACTTAATATATCTTCAACAGATATAAAACAAAAATGTCATTGCCAGAACTGCAACAAATGAACAACTCTTTGATTACAGATGAAGATTTCTTTTTTACCACATTTCCTACAGAAACAGAAAAAGCTGACAAAATATTAATAAGGATATAGAACATAGGAACAGCATAGTTAACAATCCTGATTTCATGGGAATAGCCAGAATCTTCACCTAACACAGAGTACATGTTCTCCTCAAAAACACATGGGGAATCTATACAATTTTAATGCAAAGTCAGTCTTAAAAATAACAAAAGAATTGTTATCATATAAACTCAATTCTTTTTTACCATAAAGTAACAAAACTATTATAGAAATCAACAGAAAGTGCACACTGTATACATAGAGTGATTTTTAGTTTAAGAGTTAAGCAATTAGGTGCTTGGTCGTAGTGCCATTTACTGAGATGGGGGAAGTCTGAAGAACAAGGGTTTTAATCTAGGTGGAAATGGGGTCACAGGAAAGATGAATCAGTTCAGGGATGTCTGGCCAATCTAACACCTAGTGAGGTATTGGGACAGATGTATCTCAACTGATTCACCAACCATAGTTTGAATGTGCCTGCTGTGACCAACACTTCTTTTCTAAGATCGCTCTTTCTATTTTGGAATTTTGTAAATTTGTTTGAAAATCACCTATTTAAATTAATATTGCCAATTAATTGGTTATGCTTCCACCTAGTGGTATACATTAGGATAACAGGAGAACTGTTTTGTTTATAGATGAATTCCTATACATTTTTTTTAATTAAAGAAAGCAAGGATTATAAAACCATTGGTGTCATGTTCATAATACTGCCATCCTTAGCTCTACATTATGCATTATTTTGTTAGTCCAAAATATCATATTGCCTTTATGGTAAACTCTTACAATTGCAAAAGGTAAGATTCGCCCAAATGGAAACAACTTAATGAACAAAATTATACAAATAGCTAATATTTGTCAAATGCTTCCTATGTGCTGGACACCGCTATAAGTCCTTTACATGAACATTGCATTTAATACTTACAACAACCCTATGAATATTATTATGCTTGACTTGAAGAAATTGAAGCATAGAAATATAAGTAATTTACCCAAAGCTACACAGTTAGGAAATAACAGAGCTGATATTTGTATATACATAATATGATTCTACAGCTCTTAAGCTTAATCATTGTGAGCATTGCTTAAGTCAGGAAAAATTTAAAGTAATCTAAATGTTTAACAGTAAGGAAACAGCCCAGTAAACTCTAGAGAGTCAATTTGATAGAATGTTATACAGACATTTAAAATGATAGATTCAGATTAAGTAGTAACATTGGAAACTATTTATAATGTGAAAAATGCAGCCAGTCATGATATGCATGACAGTGTGAATTATACATCTATATGTGACACCAACATGATTTTTTATTTTTTAAGTTTTAAAAAAAATTATTTGGAAATAATTTCAAGCTTACACAAAATTGCAAAAATAAAAACAGTGCAAGGAACACTCAAACAGTGCAAGGAACACTCTTTTACAAAGATTTGCCTATTGTTATTATTTTACCCCATTTGCTTTATCATTTATTCTCTCTCTCCCAACACACACACACACACACACACAACTTTTTTCTAAACTATTTGAGGTAAGATGCATATATCATAGTCTTTTACCCCTAAATATTTCAGTATGTATTTCTGAAAAAATAGGGCTTTGCTCTACAATACTTAACTTCATAAATTCATATTGGTGTAATACTTTTATCTAATTTACTATCCATATTTCAATTTTTTTAGTTGATCTAATAATGGCCTTCATAGGGTTTCCCCCTTCCAGTACAGGTTCAATTTTAGGGTCAGGTACTGCATTTGACTGTCAGGTCTCTTGAGCTGCCTTAAATCTGGAATGTTTCCCAGCCTTTCTTTGTCTTTTTTTGACATTGACAGTTTTAAAGAATAATTCTTCCACACCCTCACCTTAAAAAAAATTTCGTTTTCTGTTTGTTTCCTCACAATTATATTAAGTATATAAACATATATGTGATTCTGAGAGGAGGTTGGTATAGATATGTGGGAGTCATCAGCTCTTAAATGTATTTAAAGCCATGAGAGTGTATGAGATTACACAGGAAGTGAGCGTAGAGGGAGGTGCTGATGCCTGAGAAATACCAGGCATTTCAATACGAGGTTGATTAGAGGAGAAAGAGCCAGATGAGACCTTGAAAGGATGACCAGTGAGGTAGGACACAGATCAGCAGTGTGAGGTATAGCAGAAACCAAAAGAAGAAAATGTTGCAAGAAAGGAGCAATGAACTACTTTGAATACTGATGAGAGATGGAGGAAGATGAGGACGGGATGACTGCAACATGTAGTCATTGGTGGCTTTGACTAGAACAGTTTGGATGAAGTGATATGACTAGAAACCCATGGGAGTGGGTCAAGAGAATAGCAGATGAGAAAGTGGAGACAGCAACCATAAACAACTGATTCAGGAAGTCTTGCTAAAATGGGACAATGAGGGAAACGGAGATGGCTTAGTGGGTTAGGAGCTCACTTTGCAGCACCTGGGACCGAGGATCAAATCCTGGCCTCGGCCCATGCAGAACCATATGCTGAACTGGGAGCTCCCCCAGTTCAGTTGTCTCTCTGTCTGTCTCTGTATCTCTCTCTCTCTCTCTCTCTCTCTCTGTCAAAAATAAATAAATATATATATATATATATATATATTAATAAAATGGGACAATGGCTGAAAGGGATATAGGGTCAAAGCTGCTTTTTTAAATAAATGATATTGAGGCATGTTTATCTACTGCTAAGGATGAGTCAATAGACAGGGAAAATTTGATGATGCAGAAGAAGGAAAAGATGATTGAGTCCTTGAGAAGGCGAGAAAGGCTGGTATCTGGAACACAACGGGAGTGCTGGTTTTCAGTAGAAACAGAAACAGCCCTTCCGGTGTAACAGGAAAAGCAGAGTGTGAGTACAGGCATGGAATGGCTGGCATATGGGGTAGTGGAAGAAGGGGGAACGCCTGTCAGATTGTTTTCTTTCTTCTATCATAGCACCATCCAAACAATATGCCTAGTATTACATATAAGGTGCATAAAGGAAGTAAGTGACAATCTCCAGATAGTCTTTTCTAAGATACTCTTTCGGTTCCATTGTGATTTAACAAACTGCTTCCAAACTTAGTGCCTTAAAACAACGATTTATTATTTCTCACCATTCTGTGGGTTGACTGGTTGGTTCTGCTTCCCGTGGTATTGGCTGAGGTGCTGAGAATGGTGGAATGTCCAAAATAGCTTCACTCTAATGGTGGGCAGTGCTCAGCAGGGGCTGTCAGCCAGGGGCCTTGCCATGTCCTCCACGTGGGCCTTTCCACACGGATGCTTGGTGGTCTAAAGGGAGAAAGACTTCTTGTATGTTACATGGCTGGGATATTTGGAGGGGATTCAGTATTAGAGCAGTTTCAGCTTTAAGGACCACAGTTGATAACTTATTCGTACAACCTCTAGCTGGGAAACCATATTCATATTTTGTCTTGCTAATTAAAACTTTATGATAAGAAAGCTTCACATCTCCTTTGAGGTGACTTGAATTTCTTTTTCCAGGTAGAAAACTGCCAAGATTCCCCTTAGTTTTCTGTGCACATGGCAGATTTATCCTGGGTGCCAAATTTAAAGTCCCATTTTCTCTCCATACTAGTAATAACATTTTTCCGACACATTGTCAAATAACAAAAAAGAAAGTGCATTGAAACTGTGTACACAGGGGAAATGAAAAGCTCTTGCTTCTGACTCCGTGGATATAAACACAGTCAAAGTGAAATTATACTGGAAGCTTTGCGTTCCTGAGAGAATGGAGTAAAGGATACCTGAAAACGTGGTGTATGTTCATGAGTAAGAAACGGGAGTCAGAAAGATAAGAAAGAG
>PVKE010027170.1:0-21785 GCA_004027555.1 Craseonycteris thonglongyai | reverse complement strand
TCACCTCTTGACTGAGTTAAGAAATGTTTTCACAAGATCCTAATGAAGTCAACAGTGAATATTGAACTACCATGTTGGAATGGAGGATTGTGTGAAGGGGATCATATAAGTTGGAGGAAGGAGGAAAATGAATGTCCTAGTAAGAAGTCTCCAGAGAAATCAGAATGTTTCCCTCACCTCTCAATCATTAGAGGGATATGGAAGAACGTGGTCTCAGAATCCACATAGGTGACCAAGGCATTTGCTTTATTCTGCCACGTTTATAAATTTAACAAGACTGTAAAGCTGTAGAAAATTTGCCAGAGAAGACATAATCCTTAGAAAGGATTTGGCAATGAAGTTGGTTGCAGAAAAAGTTTAGAGGTATAACGTGATAACTGCTAAGTCATAGTATTACCAGAAAGTAATCACAAAACACAACTAGACATCTGGAGTTCATACCTTAAAACAGTTAAAACACCAGTCATTTAATTTGGGTTGGAGCATTTGCTAAAATACAAAATTTAGCAGAATACCATTCACAGTAAGTATTGAAGGGTAATAATTTCTGAGTATGAAGGTAGTTTTTTGGGAAACTAATTTTAAAATGTTTGTTTAGATCTCAAAAGTATTTTTAAACATTTAATCTTGACCCATTTAAACAGTGTAGAACAATGATGACTAGAAGAAGATAAACAAATGCACAGCATTATGGTAATAAAAACAAAACCTAAGCCAAAGTGATGTTGGAGACAATTCTATTAACCGCTGAGACAAAAGACTTTATAGATATGAAAAAGTAGAGGGATTATAATCAATCTCATTGCATCTACACCTAGTTATTATTCAAATTTATGGTAATGGAAAGAGAACTGACTCTGGGGGGTGAGCATACAACACAATGCATAGACTATGTAATGTAGAATTGTACATCTGAAATCTATGTAATTTTTACAAATTCAATGTTATCCCAATAAATTTAACAATTAATAAAAAAATGAATATGGTTTCTAAGCAGGTAGACCAGGTAAACAAGACCTTTTACTAAATAGTGTGTTTGTAAATGGAACTTTTGCACAGAAGCTTTCAATGTAACTTTAGTTACAAAACCACCCCTGAGGGTTCTACTGAAAAAGATCCAGGCAAGAAAAGAGAAAGCATCATAGTTATTTCAAACATAAGAAATTTGATGTAAGGAATTGGTTCTATGTGTGATGAAAGAATTTAAGAACCAGTGAAGCAACCTAAAGAAAAGTAAACAGCAAGTACCAGATAGCACTTCTCTGGCGAAGGAAGGTATTTAGAAATCACATAATTAGAATGTGGTAGCCAGAGTCATTCTTTGGGATCTAGAACCACAGTAGAGACAGCCAGGTGGGTGCCATGAGCGTAGTGAGAGAAGTTGTCTGGCAGGCACTGGAGTCACTGAGGAGGCCCAGACACTTGTGATGGCAGAGCAAGAAAGGTATATATACTTTGTCGTCTCTCCTTCTCCCAGTTTCTATTATTCTACCTGTGCCTCTCATTGGCTAAACCTAACTCAAAGTAATTTGTCAAAAGAGTCTGCATAAATGTCATTCTTTGAGACACAGAACAGAGTAAATAAAAAATTGTGAATAGATGTGAGACCAATAGGCAAATGGCTAGCTCAGCGGTTGAGAACTTGCAAAGGGATATGTCAAAAATATCTTCAATGTTACGGTGATTGATTATTGTCAATTCTGTCAATAATGAATTTCATCTTGTGCACACAGTTACAAACAATTGTATCCTTCTTTTCCGGCCACTTTGAATATGATAAAATCCCCAGAAATTATTCAATGACTGATTTTTAAGAATTATTTTTATTATTTTTCCCTATAGAAGTTATTTATAAACTGATTATATGTGTAATTACAGATAGATTAATCAAAGTTTGGCCCACGTGGACTGGTTTACAGATATGTTTAAATTAATCTTTTTTTTATATTTTGAAATAAACTTAAGCCACATTGAAGAAATTTTAATTGTCAGCTTTTAATTAGACAGGGAATACAGAGTTTCAGCTTTCAAGGAATTCAGTGGAGAATTAGGACTTTAGGTGTATTATTAAATACGGACTCTCACTTCTACAGGTGACATTTAAAAATAAAGACAAGTGTTTTATATTCAATGCCAGCTTCTTAGAGGATGGGATGCTTTAGTTGAGACTTTAAGAATGAGTAGAGCAGAATAAATCATATTTCAGAGATGTGCAGTAATAAAATTTCCATTTGCATTATAGTTTATTTATTTTTACTTTATTCAGTAAATGCTTAGTACCCAAATAGTAAATAGTATTATAGAATAATATATAAATATATAAATAATACACATAAGAAAATAAAAGCAAAAAGCGTTCATTAATCCTACTAATTGGAAACATTTCCATATGTATTTTTCTGAATATTTTATACATATATATGCATTGATTAATTTGTTTTATAGATATAATAAAATTTCTTGCAAGTGAAAAACTAAATGATGCATTTAACACTGTGGTTGTTTTCAAGTAAAATATATAATGAATTTATTTATTTTGAAAATTTTATAAACTCTATGTCTCTTAAATTAGATTATAGATTTTTCACAGCATACTTTCTAAAACCAATCATATTTTGTTAGATGTTGGTCATTTCTAATATTCAGCATTATGAGCATGCTGTGACATATTTCCATATTTCTTTTAAAGTGTATAATTAACTATATCTTTAGGATAAATTCCTGGAGGTATTAAAATTATATATTTATATTAAAAACATTCTATACTTTTAGCTTGAAGAAAGTCTTCTCAATTTATAGACACATATAAAATTATTTGAAAGTCAAAGAACAGGGTGATTGTTTCATTATACACATTATAGCTTAATGATGTGTTTTCTTATTCAGAAGTAATTTTTGAAATGTGTAAGCAAATGTTGCCAAACATTTTTTTTTTCAAAAGGACACCTGGTTAGAAAACTGAATGGTAATTTTTACAAGCAAAATGTCCTATAAAAATATACACTGTTCACAATTGTTTATTCCTAGTTAACTAATGCAGAACACTTAATTATAAAAGCTTTGCTGCTGTGTATTTTTTTTTTTAATTGGGAAAGCTGGGATGGCTCAGCAGGTTATGTGCTTGCTTTGAAGCCCCGGGGACCGAGGATCGAATCCCGGCCTCGGCCCATGTGGACCCACATGGTGAACTGGGGTGTGCCCCCAGTTCAGTTCTTGCCGGGACCTATGTGGGAGGCTCCTGGCCCAGTTTCTGTCCTGCGTAGCCCTGTACCCACCTGTGGAGTGAGACTATATGGAAAACTAATGTCAACTATGGAGACTGCTCTGGGCCCTCCCCCTTCTCTCTGTCTCTCTCTGTCTCTGTTTCTCTCTGTCAAAAATCAACAAAATAAACCTTAAAAAAAAATTGTGAGATTTTCTGTAGTATCTTATATAAAAAAAGAAATCATCAGGTATTTAGCATTTTGAGAAATCATTATATGATGAAGCAAACATGAGATTGTGATGGAAAGGGATCAAGAATTTAATTAAATAGTTTTGTTCTAATAATAGGCTAGTGGTATAAATTACTTAAAAAAATTTTTCATGCTACATTTGCCTCCAAATTTCTGTCCATTCCTCATGCTGGGCATTCCAGAATAAGGGGAAAGAGCTGTATTTGCTTTACAAGCATTCTTCTATTTGTTCTTTACTTCTTTCTCTCGTTATTTTTTTTCTTTTCCTTCCTCTACTTCTGACTATTTCATGTCTTACTTTTCTTTTAATTAAAATGTAATTCATATTTTGCTTTAAGTACAGAGAGGAAAATTAAAACAGTCCATAATCTCACCATCCAGATAATCTCAACGATTAATTTTAAGTAGAATAAACACAGTCCTCTGCCAAAAATATCAAACGGTACAAAATGGTATAAAGTGAAAAGCAAATAAGTCTTATTTTCAGTACACTGACCCTAATTTTTGTTTTCAAAGTTTTTCACCATCGGTTTTTCTTTTGCATCTTTCCAGAAAAATAATATTCATGTACCAGCATATATGTAAAAATAGTACATCTAGTCATATATTTAGTTTTAAGTGAATATGCATATTCTTTTTTTTAATTCAAAATAAATTATACAATGTGTACCTTTCTATGCTATAGAGAATACTGCATAACACAGACAAATAGACCTATACATTGTATTTAATAGTACGTCATTATTCTGTTGTCTGTGTCAAAGAATTTAGGGATGAATTCTGATATACCCAATGTTCTATTGAGAATAACTTTAGTCTAGTTGAGAAAATAAGGATACACTGTACAGTGGTAAATGAGAGGTGGAAAATCAAAGTTATGAGATGTTTGAGAATAAGGTTATTTATTTATTTTTTTTTAGAATGGAAATTCCAGAGCCTTTAATCTTAAGATTGTCATTAACATGCTTTTGCCTCAGAATCTGATTAATAATTTTCTGAGTAAAATCTAACTATTGTAAAACATAGATGAAGTACTGTAGAGTTGTACACCTGGAACCTATGTAATTTTTACTAACCAATGTAACCCTAATACATTTAACAATGAAAAAATTTTAAAAAACAACAACAATGAACTCTATAAATGATTCTGGTAAAAACTATGTCTCCAGTGGGTCTCGAGATTTACCTAATGTCTTTAACTTAGATAATACATAGTAATCATTATTATGCACGATTTTGAATCTCATAAGACGTAAAAGGACTCATATGGTTTTAATCAGCATTGTCTCTAAATCAAGACAATAAACCCCTGCCATTAAGAATATTTCAACAAGTGGGCTAACTGATAGACTTGAAAGTATATTTTAAAGAAGATATTTTTATCATTGGAAACTGGTGTGTTTGATTCTGCTTTAGTACAATTGCCTAGATAAGGTTCTTCCCCTACTATCCTATGTTACAAGAATGCAATTAAAGGCAATCCAGATTATGGATAGTGTAGCTTTATCTTTTATAACACCCTAAATACCTATGGTTTGTGTTTTTAAAGACCAATTTTACATGCTACATCTTGGCATCAAGAAATATAGTAAAACAGTATCCCCAATCACATTACTTGTTCTGTTATGAATTCTGTTTGCTATTACACTATTGTATTCAATATGTACATTTACATTTAAGTTAACATCTAGAGTTGGATAAGATGATTTGGAGTATTTTACATTTAGTGCTAAAGAGAAGACATTTCATATTTATTTGCACTTGACTTGACACCACTAATTTTTCAGATTTAAAATCACATTGCATTCTGTTTTACAGATAGTGGCATTTCCTAAATTTCCTGCTATCATATTTACTGTATTTACCAATAGCATTGGTTTATAATCCTGCTAGACATCCAGAGGGGAAATCTAAAAGAAAAAACAAAAAAAGGCAGAAGAGCCTAAAATGTAAACTAAATTATTAACTGTATTTCTGTATAATTCTTCCATATTATTTAAAAATTTAGAAATGACCATATGACCCTTAATATATGTTCAACCATAGTCATGGTCAGTGTCTCAACAAAAATGTCACCAACACATTAAATAAAATTCTATTTCTTTACGTGACCACTATGTATATGTCCAAGGTCTTTGTTTTTTGTAAAGTTGAATGAGACTCTTTACTGCATACTTATAGAATTGATGGAATAATTTGAACATATTTTAAATGTTCACACCTCTTAAGTAAACCTTTATGTGTATTTAGAAAATGAATTCATGATACTAAGACTCGCTGTGGAAATTACCACATGTAAGAAAAGTACTTTTTTTCTTGCCCTCAAAAATGTATTATATACAAAATCAAATAAGTGGAAAAAAAAGTGATAAATGACAAACCAAAAGCAGGTCTTCTATCTTAATAGTAAAAGCAAACTAGAGAGAATGTAATAAACAGCCAGTCATTACTAGCTAGGCATTAACATTTTTCAGGTAGTAAGATTATACATTCTATGTAATTATTTGCTTTCAAACACTCTATAGCTTGATGGTGCTTTATATTCTAATTAGAAAAGTAGTTAATTTTAATGGCTATCAGGTAAATTTCTATTGTCACACTTTAAATGTATTCATTGTATATATACTTTATTATATCTCCATTCTGTTCACCTCATAATCATCTACTGAAAAATGTCCATACATATGTACCCACCCATGTATAGTATGTAGTGTTTCCTTGTTTTTTACATATATTTTACTGTTTTTAACTTCATACATGCATACTTTGATTTGAGGATCTACTCATATTGCTTTATGTACCTGGTTTATTTTTCTAATTGTTGCTGATTTTTCATATTATATGTATGGTATGCATTTTTTTAAGTGATGACCATCTTCATGATTCAGCTCTCCACAATCACACATGTTAATGAGTGTCTTCATCAATATTTCCCTATAGACTCATGTGGAAACCTCTCTGGAATAAGAACTCAGAGGTGGGGACCAGGAGTTGCATGATCAATATATAGTTAATTTTATTTATAAGCACCAGAATTTGTTTCAGATTAACTGTGTCTATTTGCTTCAGTGGTATATTGTACATCCTCACTTACTTTTGTACTGTCATTTTTTTATTCTTAAGGTTTAGAGATGTATTCATTGTTATTTTAATTTGAAATATTCTTATAACTAGTAAGTTTGAGCATCATATAATGTCATTGTTGTTTTTGTTTTAATTCAAGCTTGTTCAATCTGTGGCCTGTGGGCCACATGTGGCCCAGGATGACTTTAAATGTGGCCCAACAAAAATTTGTAAACTTTCTTAAAACATAAATTATTTTTGCAATTTTTATATTTTTAACTCATTCACTATAATTTGTATTACTGTATTTTATGTGTGACCCAAAACAATTCTTTTTCAAATGTGGCCCAGGGAAGCCAAAAAGTTGCACACCCTCATTTTAATTTATGCAGACTTTTCATTCTAGGAACTAGTTATTTATATCATTTCCCCCATTAAAAAAAAATTGCTTTCTGTCATAAAGGTTATCTACTGATTTATACTTTCTTACTAATTTCAACATTGCTATTTTCTGTAAGCACTAACCTGAAATATGATTATAGTCAATGCATCACTATTTCTTTTATTTTAAAATTTGGTCTCCAATCTTAGTCACTACAACATGCCCTCATATTTGTTTCTATTCATGTTATATCTTCATTGTCACATTTAGGTGTTAATCCAATGTAAAGAGGTAAATATTTATTTCCCCCAAAAAGTGAATCAATTTTCTCAAGTTCATTTGTTGAACAATTGTTCGTTCCACATTGCACTATGGTACTAAATGTATTGTATTTTGAATACCAAAATATGTACTTTGGTCTCATTTTGAGCTCTATGGTTTGTTTGTTTTTAACTCCTCACTGTACCCATGTTGTATTTAATGTTTTATAGTATGGCTTAATATCTGGTGGGATAAATTTTCTAACTTGACCTGGCTATTGTGGATCTCTATTTTTGTATAAAACCATGTAAATACAGAAAAATTTGACCAAGATTATATGAGTATATAAATGTATTTATTGAAGTCTAAAATCTTCAGCATATTATATTTTTCTATCTAAAAACATGGTATATTTATTTATTTATTTACTTACTCTAATAAAATTTAAAAATTCTCAATGTAACATGTCTATGCATTCATTAATGAGATAATTCATAATATATATTGCTAGAAAAACATGATGTTTTATTTAACATAGTATTTTCTAGTTGATTTTGCTAGTAGAGAAGAATACTGTTGAATTATATTTATTGATTCTGTAAGTATTTCTATCATTTCTTTTGGGTTGCTACAACAATAATTACATTATCTACATAAAATGACCCTCCCCCCCCCTTCAAATTCATATGCTTACTATTCCATTTTCTTATCTTTAGCGTTTTCTAAGACCACCAATACTATATAATTATAAAAGCAATAATAGGCTTCTTTGTGTTCTTTCTGGTCTAAATGGGAATATATTTAAGTTTTCTTATAACAATTGTATGTCACTGTGTTCTATAAATTTATGAAAATTATTATTCTTTCTGTTAAGAAAAAATTATACTATGTAAGTGTTAAAAATATTCTGTTTTATGTTGATGTAAAATAGCATATTATTTATTAATACTTATTAAGTATTTTTTCTAAATTTATTAATAAAAGAAAAAAATGTGATTACAGAAATCCTAGATGACTTTAGATATGGCAGTGATCCTTTTAGATAAAACACTGAAGGCATGATTCATAGAAGAAAAAATTGAAATGTTGGACTTTATTAAAATTGAAAAATACCCACAGATATCATAGGTAAATTTTTTCAACTTTCAAAGAATTAACATCTATCTTTCTCAAGCTATACCAAAAAAATTAAAGAAGAGGGGACACTCCCAAGCTTACTTTATGAGGCTACCATTAGATTAATTTCAAAACCAGACAAAGACATTACAAATAAAAGTATAGACATATTTCTGATGAATATAGGTGCAAAATCTTGAACAAAATACTAACAAAGCAAATTTAGCAATGTATTAAAAAAATCATACACTGTGATGAAGTGGGATTTATTTATGAGATGCAAGGTTGGTTCAATATCTGCAAATCAATTAATGTGGTATACCACGTAAACAAATTAAGGATAAAAATTATATGATCATATCATCAGGTCCAAAAAAGTATTTGAAAAAATCCAGCATCAATTTATGAAAAAAAGTTTCAGCAACGTTGGAACAGAGGAAACAATCCTCAGCGTTATAAAGAACATGGACAAACCCCTCACAACTAACCTCATATTCAGCAGAAAAAAAGATAAAAGTGTTCTTTTTAATCTTAGGAACAAGAATAAATAAATAAATGGCCTCCAAATAGGAAGGGAAGAAATTAAATGCATTATTTACAGATGACATAATAATATATAGAGAGAACCTGAAGGATTCACCAAAAAACAATTAGAACTGATAAATGATTCAGTATGGTGGCAGGATACAAAATTAATATTCAGAAGTGAGTTGCATTTGTACACATACAATACTGAACTGTTAGAAAAAGAAATTAAAAAAAAATTCATTTACAATATTAAAAAAAAAAGTACTTAAGAGTAAATTTAACCAAGCAGGTAAAAGACCTATACTTACAAAACTATAAGACACTGAAATAAGAAGTTGAAGATACAAATAATAGACACATATACCGTGGTCATGAATAAAAGACTTAACATCATTAAAACGTCCTACTACTTAAAACAATCTAAAGATTCAATGTAATTTTTTTCCCCAAAATGCCAATGTCATGTTTTACAAAATAGAACAAATAATTTAAATTTAGATGTAACCACAATAGACCCTGAATAGTCACAGCAATCTTGAGAAGGAAGAACAAAACAAGAGCTATCATGCTGCCTAATATCAAACTATACTACAAGGCAGTAATACTCAAATTATCATGGTACATAAAAACAGACCAATAGATCAATGGAATAGAATAGAGAGTTCAGAAATATAGTCATGCCTATCTGATCATTTAATAAATGACAAAGGAGGCAAGAACATACAGTGAGGTAAAGACAATCTATAATAAATGGTGTTAGGAAAACTGGACAGATATGTGCAAAAAAATAAATGAAACTGGACTACTTTCTTACACCATACATAAGAATAAACTCAAAGTAGGTTAAAGACTTCTAGAAGAAAATATAAACCATAAAACTTCCAGAAGAAAATATAGATAGTAAACTCTTTGACGTCACTCTCACTGAGATTTTTTCTGATCTACCTCCTTGTGCAAAAAAATAAAACAAAATAAAATAAAAATAAACAAATGAAACTACATCAAACTAAAAAGTTTTTGCACAGAAAAGGAAACCATCAACGACATGAAAAGACGACCTACTGTATGGGAGAACATATTTACGAATGATAATTTTGAGAAAATATTAATATTCAAAATTTATAAAGAACTCATACAACTCATCACCAAAAAACTCAAACAATCCAATTTAAAAATAGGCAGAGAACATAAGTAAACACTTCCCCAAAAATGACACAGAAATGACTAATAGACATATGAACATCAGACCTCACGACTGAGAGGCAAGCCCTCAACCGCTGAGCTATCCCAGCATACCCTGTGTGGTTTGTTTTCTTATTAATGAGTTTCCTGCATTTTAAATATATTCTGGGTTCAAGGCCTTGTTATGAACAATATCCTGCTAGAGACACTTGGAAATTTTTCTCCAATATTTATTTTAAAAATATGGTAGAGCTCCTGCAGTTAAAACTCACAAAAGTATGTTAGATCTCTGGCAGATAAAATTCCATATGACTGGGTCCCCCTGGAAATTTTTACTCTGAGTTGCCCATGCTGAATCTCCAAAAATTTGTCAATTACTGTTTAGGTTTCCTAATCTATTTTTTTTATTGTTAAATTTATTAAGGTGACCTTGATTGATATCAATTACATTGTTTCCAGGTGTACAATTCTACATTACATTGTCTATACATTGCATTATGTGCTCACCACTCAGAATCAGCTCACTTTCCATCACCATATGTTTGATTCCCCCTCCCTACTCCCCCACCCACCCATCTCTCCCATCCACCTCCCTTGGGCTCAGAGAGTACTTTATGAACTTGACCCCAAAGGCAAGGGAAGTAAAAGCAAAAATAAATGAATGGGACTATATCAAACTAAAAAGCTTTTATACAACAAAGGACACCATCAACAAAGTAAAAAGGAAACCAACGGAATGGGAGAAAATATTTGCAAACAATGCCTCTGATAAGGGGCTAATATCTAAAATATATAAAGAACTCATACAACTCAACCACAAAAAAACAAACGATCCAATTAAAAATGGGCAGGTTTCCTAATCTTGAACTAGTTCCCACAGAGATTTCAGTTTGTGGGATTCTGCCATAGTAATGTGGTTCTTTGTATTTGCCTGTCTCTACATTATTTTGGAATAATGGCTTGCCCTGTGACCTCACTTCTCTGAATGAATCTAAAAAGAGTTGCTGATTTTTTCAGTTTATTCAGTTTTATACTTCTTAGGCATCATGGTGACTTCTAGGTTTCTTACATGCTGAGTCAGAAACAGAAAACGTAACAAGAAGAAATACACTCTTGAATAATTCAGTAGAGTGAAAACATTTTTAGTTGGATGGTTTAAGTACAGATTGTCTGGACTTCATGAGGTAGTTAGACCAGAAGACAATTTTTAGTATAATTATAGAAGGTAGTAACAATTTTTAAAGAAAAAAAATTATATAAAGATATTTAAATTGGAGAGTGCCAGGATGGCTCAACAGGTTGAGTGCTTCCTTTGCAACCATGAGGCCTGGGGGTCAAATTCTGGCCTGGCTCATGCAAACCCCATATACTGAACTGTAGCGCAAAGGGTGGTGAAGGTTTTTGTCTCCTGTGAGAGAGGCTGCCAATTTTGTTCCTGCCTTGTGTGGCCCCACATCTACCTATGTGAAATGAAACCATGTCACAACTACTGATATACACCTATGGAGAGTGCTCTGGGCCCTCCCCACATCTCTGTCTCTCTCTGTCTCTCTGTCTCTCCTCCCTCAAACAATAAAATAAATCTTTTTTAAAAGAAGTTTAAATTGTAAAGATCCGAACTATTCATAAAGCTTAGCAATCGTTGCATACAATGTTTCTGAGGTTCTAATAAGAATCCACCCCAAGAATTTGAAATTGATACCTATAGTTATAAATATTTTAAGAATTGTAAAGATGATATCAACAGGAAAGGTAATTATATCTCACACGATAGCAGGAATATAATGGTCTTAGTGTCTTCTTAAAATTATATCATAACTTAGCTATTCTTTGAGGACAAACCTGTTGTATCAAAATTTTCTGTGGTAGAAAAAAATTTTGTAGATAATTTTAGATTATTTTTAAGTCAAAAGGCTAGAAAACAGTGAACCAATAATATTTTTATTAGTACTAGTAAATAGAGATCTTTGTTAGAAATCATAATGCTGGCATGGTTCTCTAAACTTATAGTATTTTATACTAGAGACCATGACTGTAATTGTTGACAAGTAGATAATGCTAAATATGTTTCCAAATAAAAATATTCTTAAATCCTCTAGGCAGGCAAGGATAAAAAAAAAATGTAAATAAACAAACTATAGACAGAGAAGAGCCCTTCTAGAGTAGAAAGATCTATTGTTTTCAGTACCAGATGAGCAGTAGGGATATAATTATATTTGCCATAAATAGTAAAGGTATGGGAAGGGGGACTTTTTAAAGATAAAATTTGACTCTAGAGAAGAATCATTAAAATTCTAATGCTAAAAAACTAAGTATTTGCATTAAGATATTTATTGGAAGGCTTAACAGCAGATTAAATCAGTCAAAAAAAATCTAAATTGAAGTCTAAGAAGAAAATATAAGGCAGAACAATAGAGAGATATTTTAGATACTATAAAGTAGTGTATTTGGAATCAGAAACAAAAGAAAGAGAGAATGCAACAGAAAAAATATTTGAAGATGTTTTTTTGAGAACTTTCTAAAATTCTGAAAAGTCCCAACCTCTTATAAAGTCTTGTGCTATTAAAATTCAATAAATCATGTTTTTATTTTATTTAATGAAAAACAAAACCTGCATAGCATATCTTTACATATTTAAGTCATAAAAAATAATGAACTATTTTTTATTAACATACTTGTAACATTATTTCCTCAGTCCAAAAATAAAAGCATCAAAAAAAGAAAAAGAAAAAAAAATAGGTGTGTTTAGATAACGTAATATAAGGGCTCTGGAAAAAAATCCAGCCATTGTCACTGGAACCAGAACAGTTACATGGCTAAATACTTTCCAGACAGCAATCATCACAAATCAAGATAGCTGGGATCCATTCTTTCACACTGTGTTAGTGTCTTCAGTCTGCCATGACAAAATAACAGAGACTGAGTGGCTTATAAATAACAGAAATTTATTTATCTCAGTTCTGGAGGCGATAAATCTTAGATTAGGATGCTAATACAGTGAGGTTCTGGTGAGGACCCACTTCCAGGTTGCAAACTGCTGATTTCTCTCTTTTAATGGTGGAAGAGGCATGCTAACCCTCTGGGGAATCTTTTATAAGGTTACTAACCTTGATGAGGACTCCATTCTCATAACCTGATCACCTCCCAAGGGTTCCATTTTCAAATACTATCACATGAGGTATTAAGATTTCAACATATTCATATAATTTTAAGGAGACACATTCATACAATAATGCATATCTTCCACATTTAGTCAATTACCAAATCCTATATATGCTATATAATTTCTTTAACTAATCCTTTTATATCTACAATTACTAAAAAATATTTATGTAAAATTATCATCTACTTTTTTATGGATGAAAGGAGAAATTTAGAAGCTAAGTCTAGAACTCGTTATTCTAACTGCAATTCGGAGGATGTCCAGGGAGAAATGACTTTGTTAAATCTCCTTATAAACACGTGGATCAAATCTTACGATGGCATTCACTTGTGAAAAGATAAGAGTCCTTGTCTAAGGCCTGCTTTTAGCAGGACATACTTGTCTGCCTAGATTAATACCTAATTTTATTGAATCTCATTTGATAATCTATTTGTGTTTTTTTAGATAGGTGCTGTTATCAGAATTATCTTTATTTCGTACAAATGATAATGACTAAGGCACTTTCTAGCAAGAAAGAAGAGGGACAGAATGCATTGTGAGAATTTGATACTTACCTGTCATTGGTGGTTGGTGGGAAGTGGTAAAAGATGTGGGACAGATTATGGAAGTCAATTCTTATCAGTGGTTTTAGGAGAGATAAACTTAGACCCATAGGCTACGTGAAGAGATTTCCAGGCTAAAGGGAAATTTGTAAAAAATTATTTTCAATGAATGTTGTTATTCATTCTTTTTCTTCCATATTCTCTATTTGGATGACACATACTATTCCTAATTTTAAAACAGTTACAGTTAACTATCCTCAAGATATAAATTTAGGGGAAAAAAAAAGGCTAGACTTCACACTTTACTCCTGACTTAATTTATACATGGATGAAAAAGCTGTGGAGTCATCTAACTGATCATGACAAAGTCATAATATATGAGGATTAGAGCATTTGGCAGATGTCAAATAAAGCTACCCTATACAGACCTATAGATTCCAAAATCAGAAGATGTCCATGCAAAGAACGTTCCTAGCTTGTTACTGGTGTTAATCAAAAGTGTTCTCCTCACAAAAAGTCATCAGATAATTCTAAGAATGGAAGTATGATCATGCATTGTGATTGTGTCAAAAGATCATTTGAATGGAGATCAAAATTCATGAAGATGAAGTGGAAAAGTTCAGGGTTAGTACATCACATATATAAGCAAATTGTTGCTTCATTGTTGGTAGAACTGAAAATTAAGTATTCTAGAAACTCCACCTCCTTTCAATTCGAGATATGAACCTTCTGATTTTCCTCAGCTGTGGCAAAGCGGGCTGCTTGGCTCATTGAAGAAAGCTTCTAAATTGAAGAACACATTGCTATATGGATATTATGCACAATACACCATGCAAAAAGTAGTACCTTTGTAGAAAAACTAACCAATGTCATCACAATAAATTTAATAAAAAATAAAATAATATAAAAATAAAAAATAAATGCAATGTGTGTGTGTGTATGTGTGTGTGTGTGTATACACATGCATACATACACATACACACATACATAAAAATGTCAAGGGAAAATCTGCAATAAGAAGAACAAAAATACACGTATTTAGCAGAGAAAAATATAGGCTCAGGCTCACAGGAGATGCTTGGATATCAGTAGGCCCTTGAAATATATATAGGTAAGTGGGTCTTTTAAAAAACATACTGTTCTAGTCAGAGAAATAAGACAGCACAAAGAAATAAAAGGCATCCAAATTGGGATCTAAGGAGTCAAATTGTCAGGTTTTGCAGACCACATGATTCTTTATATAGAAAACCCAAAAGACTCCACAGGAAAAAAAATGATTAGAAATAATAAATAAATACAGTACAATTACAGGTTACAAAATCAATGTACAAGAACCTGTTGCATTTCTATATGCTAATAATAAAATTTCAGAAAAATAAACAATTTCTTTTGTAATTGTAACAACAACAAAGATAAAGTATCTAGGAATAAATTTAACAAAGGATACAAAGGATCTATACACTGAACTCTATAAGACATTATTAAAAGAAATTGAAAGGTGAGCTGGGATGGCTCTGTGGGTTAAGTGTTCACTTTGCATCCCTGGAGCCAAGGACTGAATCCCGGCCCTAGTCCATGCAGACCCATATGCTGAACTGGGGTGTACCTTTACTATCCCCTCCATGAACACTCACCCTCCACAGATTTTTCTCATCCATAACAATGTGCCCTCCGGGATCTGCACCTGCTCCATCTCCCCTTGGTGGGCCCTGGATGTTCTCTGCAAACCCCCCAGTACTTTTGACCAGAAACTCACAGACAGAGGGGCTCAGTAAAGCCTCTCGACAAAACAGCTGCTTTCAACCCACACCTCATGTATCCCCAGTTCAGTTCTTGCCGGGGCCTATGTGCGAGGCTCACGGCCCAGTTCCTGCCCTGCACAGCCCCATGCCCACCTGTGGAGTGAAACTATAGGGAAAACTAATGCTGTCAACTATGGAGACTGCTCTGGGCCCTCTCCCCCTTCTCGGTGTCTCTCTCTGTCTGTCTCTCTCTCTCTCTGTCAAAACACAATACAAATAAATAAAATAAATTAAAAAAATTGCAGAGGACAGAAATAATTGGGAAAACATTTTGTGTTCATAGATTACAAGAGTCAACGTAGTTAAAATAGCCATATTACCAAAAGCAATATACAGCTGTAATGCAATCCTGATAAAAATTCTGATGACGTTTTTTAAAGGAATAGAAAAAAAAATCATATTTGTAGGGAATTACAAAAGACCCTCATATAGCCAAAGCAATCCTGAGAAAAAAAAATACAGCAAGAAGTATCATACTCTCTGACTTAAATTTACACTACAAAGTGACAATAATCAAAACAGCATGGTATCGGTGATATCGGGATAGCTCAACCAGTTGAGTGCTTGCCTTATATCCATGAGGTCTGGAAATTCAATCCTGGGTCTGGCCCATGAAAACCCATATGCTGAACTGTGGTGCAATTGGTAAGCACTGGGATTGTGGTGAAGGGTCTCACCTCCCATGTGGGAGGCTCCCTGTTCAGTTCCCGCCCCCTGCCATCGGACATCCAGTGGTATAGAATAAAACCATGCCACAACTAATGATATACAACTATGGAGACTGCTCTGCCCCCCAACCACATTCTCTTAAACAATAAAGTAAATATTAAAAATAAAATAAAATAAAATAAAAACAGCATAGTATTGACAAAAGAACAGACACATAGACCAGTAAAACAGAATTAAGAACTCAGAAATAAGCCCACATATATGGGCAGCTAATTTCTGACAAAGAAGTAAAAAACATACAGTGAAGAAAAGAAATCTTCTTCAATAATTGGTCATGGGAAAATTGGAAATCCACATTTAAATGAGTGGGCATAAACTATTATCTGTCATCATATACTTAAATTAACTCAAAATGGATCAAAGACCTAAACATAAGACCTGAAACAATAAATTACATAGAAGAAAGTATATACACTAAACTTGTGGACCTTGAGTTTGAAGAGGATTTTGTGAATTTGCTCTCAAAGGCAAGGTGAGTAAAATAAAAAATAGATGAATGAAAACATATCATACTAAAAAGTTTCTGTACGGCAAAAGAAGCTGTCAATGAAACAAAGAGGCAACTAACTGAATGGGTGAAGATAATTACAAACAACACCTCTGATAAGAGGTAATATCTAAAATATATAAATAACTTGTATAATTCAACAACAAAAAACAAACAATAAAATAAAAAATGAGCAGAGGACCCATACAGACACTTCTCCCAAAAAGATATACAAACGACAGATATATGAAAGATGCTCAACTTCAATAGCTACTAGGGAAATGCAAATCAAAACCATAATGGGAGACCACCTCTTAACCTGTTAAAATGGCTATTATCAACAAGACAAGGAATAACAAGTATTGCAGAGATTGTGAATAGACAGAAACTCTCATACATTGATGGTGAGAATAAAAATTGGTACATCCACTATGAAAAACCATATGGAGTTTCCTCAAAATTTTAATAGAATTATATCATATGAGCCAGCAATCCCCCCTCCCCCTTTTTTTGGTATCTATCCAAAAAAATCTGAAAACATTTATTCATAAATATATATGTTTTTTCTATGTTTATTGTAACATTATTCACAGTGGCCAAGACATGTAACCAACCAAAGTTTCTTTCAGTAGATGAGTGGATAAAGATGTGGTACATGCATAGAGTGGAATATCACTCAGCCATAAGAAAAGATGAAATACTACCATTTGAGATAACATAGACAGATCTTGAGATTATCATGCTAAGCAAAATAAGTCAGACAGAAAAAAATGAGAACTGTATGATTTCACTAATATGTGTCATATGAAACTGAAAGGAACAAACAAACAAGGCAAACAAACAAAAACTCGTAGACACCAACTATAGTTTAGTGCTTACTGGAAGGTAAGTGGGAAGGGGAGTGATAAAGAGGATGAAGTGGGTCAAACATATAATGATGGAAGGAGAATTGATTTTGGGTGATAAACATACAGTGCAATATATAGATGATGTATTATATAATTGTACACATGAAACATAATTTTACTAACCAATGTTACACCAATAAATTTCATAAAAATTAAAATAAAAAATAAACACCCTTTTATATGGAACATTCATTTATGGTAATCTCTGTGAAATTGAGTGGCATAATTTAGATATGCCATGTAGATGCCAAACAAAACTTTCAGTTGGAAGCTCAGATGTCAACTGGAATATAAGCCAGATATTGTTGTAAAGAGATGCCAGTGGTAAGGCTATGCAGCAATGGGCCAAGATGGCATCCTCACCCAATGTCTCATGAGATCACTAATATAAGAAATTACAATTAGTCCCAACAAGAAAGAAATTGTTTGAAAGTGTCTGTGAGTCAAAATCTTCCAAATAAAGGCTGAGATTATATTGAATAGCTCTACCTAAAGGTTAAAAATTAAAATGAACTGTAGTTGATATTTCATCTCCTAAGCTTTCCTTTCCTGTAAAATGAGCAACCTTAGAAAATGTAAAATACTTAATTGTTTGGGACAGCACACTTTTTTAAGTGGCCTACCTGAATATATTACTTATAGTCAATGTTTATAATTCTATGAACAGTGAATTCTTCTAAACATTTACTTGTTAACTTTTAATCCTACAGCAATTCAATGTGAGGCATGTTATTACTATTGAAACTTTAGAGATGAAAAAACTGAGTCACAAAGAGATTCTACAATTTTCCCAATGTTGTATGGGAAGTGAGTAGCAGAGTTAATAAATGATGGCTTTCGATTCTATGCTATTAAGCAGCATTCTATACTGCCTCTAAACAAACAAAAATATGTAACACACCCTCTGTTTTTCATCACCAAAACAAGGAAGTTCTGGAACATTGCTCATTTATATTATATACTATCCAAATAATGTCATTACAATATTAGTAATATGCTCTGGTATTTTGACTTTATTATTTCATAAAAATTAAAAATAATCGATTTTGTTTTATCCAACCAAATATACATGCTGTCATAAAATTATAATAATAAACATTTAACAGTTTTACAAAACAGAATTAAATTTCTCTCATTTTATCATATGCAAGTTTAAGTAATAAAAAAAATTAAGTGTAGAAAGACTCCACTATGTCAGTTTTTACTATCAGGAAATGTCCTGTGAGATTTAGAATATGTTTTTCTTATCTCAATGTGACAAGTGTTACCTCCGTCTATGCCCTTAAATAATTATTCTATTATCTAAATGCATTTATATTCAAATAAGACATTTAAAAAATTGCTACTGACTTGCTGTGTGACCTGGAGCCATTCACTTAACCTCTCTGTGTCACAATAGAAATCCCATTAAGATTAGTTATTTACATATGCTTTGGTACCATAGAGAGAAAAAAAGAGAATCTGTAAACCAAATTAGATGTTAAAATATGTCACACACATTCAAAGTATTATTCAAAAATGTAATCATATACAGTAATGTTTTATCAACATTTGAATTAAATGATAAGCTTGGATATTTAAAAGTGGTTTTGTGTGGAATTTCAAAATTAAAATAAAGCCAGAGTTTTTCCCAAATCCTAATCCATATTAAATGTTTAGAGAGGAGTAAAAGATTGGAGATTAAACATTTATTTAAAGTTGAATGCAGTTTTCTACAGTTAAAAAAATCTTAGTTTTCTTAAGATGACACTATTGCTTCACAGAAAGAGAAAATAAAACTTTTCCTTGAAAAACTGACTTTGGTCAAGCAATTATTAGTAATATTTTTACACCACTGAGGAATCAGGATTCCTGATTTCTAATCTTAGCTGTGCCTTAAGGAATATAGCCACACAGTTTGGAACTCACTTTCTTCATCTGAAAACTTAAAGGGGAGTTAAGCAAATGACTTCGAAGGCGATTTCAGAATGAGCATTTTATGATTTTAATTATTCGAACTATTGTTAGTCTTGTCAATTGTACCCAAGTAATAATAAAAATACACACACACACACAAAGTTGTTTTAAAAATAAATAGATTGGTAACAAATTTTTTGGGTCCTATTCAAAATGATTACAAGGCTCCATCCCCATAGTTTCTTCAAGAGACAGAAGAAAAAATTACTTTATAAAACAATCTCTTAGAGACCTACCTGACCAGGTCATTCTGAAGACAGATATTTTGGGTGATATTTCTCTAACATTTTGAGATTGATCTTTCCGTGGATGACAACCACGTTTTCTGAGGAATGTACTTCGGTTTATTATCACAGGGAAAGCCCTATGGTGGTTGTTTCATTTGTCTAATTTAGCATTTTCATGTTATTTCATCATTGAATTTTACCAATTTCATTTAGAACTTGGATCAATCAGAATTTAACTTTAATATGCCCCCAAATTTAAAAATGTTTTGCTACTTTTTGAACAAAAGTATTTGCTTAATTTTTATTTACCTTTAGGACTCCTTCAAACTTATTGGTTTCCAAATACTTCTTTCCGTTTAATAGAGAATTTGTTTTTTTAATGATCAGCTGAATTCATCTGTTAGAGCACTACTGCAGTTTCTTCACCATATGTGCATTCTTAATAAATTGCTTGTGGCTAGTCAATCATGAACAATTTATAATTTAAGCCATTTATAATTTAAGCCTTACCCACATACCAAAGATTTCAATGTTATTCATGTGCTTCTTTGTCTGCTTTTACTTGCAAACTAGCCGTCATTTGCTCCACCAGAAGCAATCATCCACCATCTGTCAACCTGAGACTCACTTGTCTTGGAAGCTGAAGCCTGCTGTTTATATATTGCAGGTATTATGAGCATTTCTCATCTGGCACTCTTCTATCTCTTCTCCATTCATTCTTTCTATTGTTAACAAGCATCCCTTATAATGTTTTCTATGCTTTGTGACTTGTCTTCTACATAGATATTTTCAGCATGACTACATCTTTGAAAGAAAAGTGGTGTCATTGTATTCACCTTGTCATTTTTATGTATGAAGACAGTGGGAACCTTACCAGAATAAAAATACAGCATTAATTCATTGTATAGAATTGTTTCAATTTTATTATAGAAAGGCACTGGATATATTCATTACATGGAATAATTAAAATTACTTGTATTAATTGTCAAAGAAAATTTATTTTTATCTTGAAAAGTAATTTAGTTTTTTCTTTCAAAAATCCTCTTGTGTAGTGTTCACATAAAACTTTTTGATGAGAAACAGAAATAAGTAAATTTCAATATGCAATTTATTCCTGCTTTCTGTTTGTTAATGTGTGAGTGTATGTAGGTAGAAGTAAGTGACAAATTAAACTTAAAAATGACTATTATCTAAGGAGAGCCTTCTTCTCAAAAATGGAGGTTGGTAGCTCCTAATTCGGATCACATCTGAAACGTTGAAAAGGTACCTAACTCTGAAATGGGACAGATATAGTTTGTCTTAAAAAGTCTATGAAGAAAATACTTTTGTGTTCTTTAAATAAAAGAATAAGTAAAAATAACTATCACTAAGCCTTACTATACACAGTGAGTTAATAAAAACTTTCAGTAAAAGACTTTCTTGTACCATAATTTTCACATAAAATACTTCTCTATTTTTCATTTTCAAGACCACTACCAAGTTCCCAGAAAAAAAACTGTGAAATACTTAATGAGACATTTATCTGGTCTATGTACTTTATATTTAGCTGATAATATAATGAGGACAAGGTACTGGAATGAAACATCCCTAACATTTCACATAATTTTCCATTTCCTCTCACCATTTTTTGGTATTTTTGGCAGAGTATTTTAACTTTTAGATGTTTTAAACTTTACCGTTACTATCAATAATCACTATGTCAGATGCAAAACCCACTTAAACTTATCCTGAAAAATATGTTTTCATTTATCTTTGAGTATTTTATTAAGATGATTGTAGTCTCATAAACAAAGCAATATGTTATAAATTTGATTTGTCTATAATGCCCCATGAAATGTTTTTATGATTGTTATATTTTCTTATGCCCATTTTAAAAACATATTGCAAAATGCAGATTTTTCTTATGCTTTTTCAAATCCTTTGCAATTTTACAAGCATTAGTCTCTACCTCTCTTCTTATCCATCAATGGGTATAATTATCCAT
>PVKE010027169.1:0-21784 GCA_004027555.1 Craseonycteris thonglongyai | reverse complement strand
ATGACTCAGGATGTGCCTCCTTCTGCTCCCTGTCCCCCTGGTAATCAACAGCTTAGGAAATTATAAGTAGGGTTTGTTTTAATTTATAGAGTTATTAAGGGTGCAGACTCTGGAGTCAGATGCCTGGTTCAAAATCTGGCTTTGCTGCCTTCCAGCAATGAGATCCTAGACACATTACTAGACTTTCCTGTAACTCATTTGCTTGTTTTGAAAAATAGGAGTAAGTATATTACACTCATAAAGGTGTAAGGATTCCAATTCAGTAGAGATACTGATGCCTAGTATCCTGCACTTATCATAAATAATTCAGGTGATTTTGCAGTAGCAGGGCTGTGAATCTTTTTTAGTGAACTAATGATTTTTAAGATTGACCAAATTATCAATGATTATGTTTTATATGTGGATTAAAATCTTTCTCCTTGCTCTAAATATATAGTCAATAGGGAAGCAATTATGTTATAATAATTTGGTAGGAACTGTTATTGATGAATCTGTATTTGATATTATCTATATTAGTAACCTTGTCTCTGAGTTTTAGAAAGTGATTTGTTTACATTTTCCCCAAAATAAACATTAAATTTAATGAGCTATAGTTTTCCAGTTTATTTTTCAAAGAATATTCATTATCTTAACTTTTTTTTAATATAGTGGTCATGTTCCTGAAAGCATTCATAAAATTCAAGATGCAGTTGTGATAAACAAGTAGCAAATTAGGAATAGCGACTAATTCTTTTGAAGTGATAAAAACATCATACATAAAAATTTGAAATGTTTTAACCTCTCCTTGTAAAATCAGAAACTAGCCCCAATTTTGTTCAGTATTTTTCTGTATATCCTATTCTCCAAATTCACACAAGTAGAAAAATAAAGTTACAAGTATGGGGAAGAAAAAAAAAAATCTAAGGCCCAACTTCGCAATATCTAAATGTTACTGAAAAATAACTAAAATAGTAGAACTGACTCTAATTTAACATACTTGCCTGCTCTTGAAGTAAATGTAGTGGCAAAAGCTGTAACAGAGGCAGGTTAGCAATGATATGAACAGTAGAAAAATGAAGAATACACTGTTGGCTGATTAAATGTATGCCTTAGCCTCAAATTTTAAAACCGACAATTTTCAACTCGTACGTACACTGAGTTCCAAAAATGTATTTGGAAGTCAATTGTTTGGAACTTTGAATATGTTTTCCTACAACAGAGAACCAGTTTGGAATGCAAGGCACACCTCTCTCCCCTTGATATTGCTCTAGCTTTGGAACTAGGAGAATTCCCTGGCTCTATCTTCTGCCAGAAGTGGGATCAACCTTTTTCCCCAGCTCCATGTTGCTGGTTTGAGAAAAGATTCCAGCAGGGAGGGGTGGAATAAGAGCGGTGTGACAGGAGAGACACTTCAGAGGTTTGGGTGTAAAGATCTGCATAGAAAGTCGAGAGATTCCTATTATTACATCTCTGGAGGACTTTTCTCATTCTGGGCCTATTCCATAGCATCTAATTCTATTTTTTCCTGTGGGTTTGCTAAATTGTCTCACTTACTATTTGTTATAACCTGTGGATGCAGGCTAAGATTTCCTTTCTTTTCTGGCTCACTGGGGGATGGAAGGCCTTCCCACAGGTTGTCTACCTGACTTTGAAGTGAGCATACAATATTAAAAATTAAGTTTTCTCTCCTAGTCTCAAGCTATTGTCTGCTTTAGACTAGGGATAATCAACCTAAAGACCAACATGTGGCACTTGTCTGCCTGAGGCGCACTAGGTTGTAATATACAGCTGTCACCTAGCTATACACAAGTGGATTTGAAGCAAGAGATCGCAAACCAAAATGCTCATAGGAACCAGGTGGCAAGAGGGACCTGCCAGTTTTTGGTATGCTCATCAGTGAGGCCAGGTATTATAAAAGAAATCCTAAGTACACATAACTATGCACGTGTGTGTGCATATGCATGAGTGTGTGTGTGTGTATAATCTCCAGATTTATAAATATTGGAAACTAATTCAAACTTTTAAACAATATTGCATGAGTCAACAAAATGTGTCTGTGAGCTCAGTGCCTCCCAGCTTTTTTCCCTCCGCTTTAAGCCCCACTATTCCATACCATGGGTGTGGTATGCCATTGCTTACTCAGGTTTTCATTGACTGAAAGAAAACTAACTTGAGGTCCAGTTTTATTGCAGACTTGGATCAAATTATTTCACATCAATTTCTAAATCTGAGTGGAGAAGATTATACTTGTACTAACTTCAGGCTTCTTTGGAAGATGAAATGAAATAAAACGTGAATGTCCTTAATAAATTCTAAAATACCATATAAACACAAGGATTAAAATATTTAAAATGCGTGCCTATCTGGTTCTCAAATACACATACAGATGCTTATGTGTTTGAATGTGGAACCAGTTTTCACATTGGAACTTTCCTGTTCAGTAACTTTCCTCCCAAATTTCATAGTCAGAAAACAATAGCTTGCTCCTATTTGATACTTAAATATCACACCTCCAAAATAAATTCTGATCTCATTCATTATTCTTCATCTTCTCAGTCAAAAATCTAGACCAAGTAAGTGTCCAGAAAGACTCCTAACTTGATCTTTTAAAATATAAAGTGGGTTGTGTCATTGTGTCACTCCTCTACCCCAAACCTCCTGATAATTCATTTTGCCACTAAACTTCAAACTCGTTAAGATGTATTAAAAGGAACCTTTAATCTAGTCCCAGGTCCACCTCCCCAACTTCACCTTATTCTCTTCTTACTTAGTACAGTCCAGCAGCATTGCATGTCTTACCCTGGAAGATTCTACTCTCCTCCTTTCTATCCTTCAGATCCCAATTTAAAAGGATTACTTTACAGAGGCACACAATTCAAGTTTCCTGAATCTGCCCTCTTTGAAAAAAAAAAAAGGTGCTATCACACTATAAGAATCTGGTGGGAAATGTAATTTTCTAATTATCTTAGAAGCTGATCCAGATCTACTGAGTCTCTAAGATTTTACAAAGGCAGGGGAGACTGCTGGTGGAGCAGAAATAGTAAAGCAACAACTCAGCGTTAGGAAATACTGACAGCCTAGGAGACAAGGAGTACACGTAGCAAAGTGACATGAGTAGAAGGGCAGGAAAAGCAGTGACAGGCTTATTTAGATTCTATCGCTGACTTCTCTTTTCCACTGGTATCATGAGTACAACTGCTGACCCGAAGTAACATGGCCATGAATCATGGAAGCTTATAGATTTGGTTTTAAATCTTATCTGTCCTTTAATATATTTGTGATTTTAGGCAAATTTCTTCACCTCAGTTTCATTATTTTTAGATAAAGACAAGTGCTATCTTGGAAGGTTGTGTGGGTGAGAATAAGAACTGCAAATATCCTTATAGATAGTGCATACAGTACAGAGCAATTGTTTTTGCCTGCCTGTTGTACCGCCTGCTTTAACAGTCCCTGTTTCTTCCTTTTAGATAAAACCTCTCCCATTATTTCAGGTGGTTTGAGTGGAGCTGACCCATCCTTTGCCAACACAGGTCAACCAACATGTGACACTGTTCTGGCCAGCGAGATCATCACATACCCTTGGCCACAGTGATTGATTCAGAGGAGGCCATGCTACCTCATTCGAACAGGTTCCAGGGCTTTTTGCTAAAGCTTTGTAAGAAAGAAAAGAGCTCCTTTTCTTGGGTTTATGAGGTTGTAAGATGTTAGTTTAGTGCTATTGGTGGCGATTTTTGTCATTTTGTGGGAAGGGCCAACTTACAATGCAGCCAACATAGGTTAAAGTAGAGCCAAAAATGGAAAGGGATTATGTTCTGAAGTTGTAGTTTTAGGTACTGGATCTTTCTTTGTAGCTAATAGCATGCAAAGAAAATTTGTAAAATTGGGGCTGTCCATATGAAAATTCATGGAATCATAAGCTTTTGATTACCATCTACTTTTCTGATTTTCTATTAAATTACTTTTGCAAGAAAAACTCCCTAATCGTAATCTTAAACAGAACAAATAACTCTCTCTACTCAATATAACAAATAATAACTCTTGTAGCAATGAAAGACAGGGCATGAATTTAAATTAAATTCATGTATGACCCTTCATGCAGGCCCAATAAAGATGGAGTATGCATCTTTTTAAAAGAGCTGACAGAAAGGGAGAATAAGCTGTTTTAAAATGGTCCATGATATAGTCAAGTAAAGAATACATTTTTAAAAGGGTAGATTTCACAATTAACAAACTTATCCATTTTGACTAAAGATCTAAAATATCTTATTCTATTTCCAGTACACTGTCACATTGTCAAAAGGCTATGTCCTTCCATGGTACTAATGACTCATCTATAATTTAAAAAAGAACATGAGACGAGAGAAGTTTTTTGTAACAAAGAGTGGGTGAAGAATTTGAATGTTTAGCCAAATGGTACAAAATCAATCCAAGCTATGAAAGGGGGAAAAAAATCTCATAAGGGGGCAAAAAAGGTGTTTACAAGCTAAAATGTACCGTGCAACACAACTAAATAAAAACATAAACAAAAAGAACCCAACTTGGAATGATGTTCTGAAGAAAACTGGTTCAGAGTTCATATGGCATGGAGACTCTATGACAGTATTCTGATAGCACTATTTTATTCCTTAGTTCTTACTGTGGACTTCTGAAGACTTAAAACATTAGAGGGGGCTAGAAAATTCCCAATGCTTCCATGCACCAGGAATATTTGTGAGATAACTGCTACTATTTGTTCAGTTGCTACTACAGTATTACTGGCCATGGATTAAACAATGTTAACAATTTTAGTAGAATCTTTAAACATTATATAATTTGTACATTTTTAAATTGGGGCAAAAAAAAAAGATAAAAATATGTGGGCATATGCCATCTGAAAATACATCACCAGCAGTGACACTTCCGTAAGCTCACCGACAATGTCTTTGCAGAACATCACAGTGAGCTCAGTGTCGTTTATGTCGTTTCAAGTTCTTACATATAAAATACCACTGTATGTTATTCTAATATATAATATAAAGAATAGATCCTGCAACCATTTTTATAAGCTGGCTTCGATTATTCTATATACTACTAAGAAAGAAACTAGAGAATTTGTATATGTGTGTATTGAGTATTATTATTTTAATACAGTTTTTTCCTTTCTTAAAATGCGTATACATTTTTTTGGCACCTTCTGTAGATACAAATGACACATTAGTTACTGTACTTGGTGTAAAACCTCAGAGTAGTCACTGGCCTAACTGACATTTGCATATTCTATTTCATTCAGGCAATAAAATCTCCATCACCAATAGCAGTAACAGTGGGAAATCTTATTCTAAGAAACATTTTTCCTAGTGATATTTCTACAAGTAGAACCATCAGCTATGCCAGAGTATCATGCATGTGTACTACATTGTCCGAATGAAGATCGCCCTGGCAATCTCAGATACCCAAGTCACTAAAACGAAATTAGTTACCAAATATCAAAATAAATATTCATTATATAAAAAGGTTATTTCACTAAGAATCTCACATTTAATCAGATCAAACCAATTCATAATTTAAGACTATTCCTCAATACAAAAACAATCCAATTATAAAAGAAAAATTAGGACTAAAAAAATAATGTATAGGCAAACTAGAGAAAGTTTTAAAACATGAAAATACAGAAAGAAATTTCAAACACACAGCTCCATATGTGTGTTGACTACCTGTCTTCATCATTACATATTAGTTTATCAGGACTTCAGTCCTACAATAAAGTTTCATTTGCATTGCTATTGAATGACTTACATTTGAAGACTTGCTTGATGTCAGCTCAATGTGAAAGCAAAGGATGTGCCTTACCTTGGGAAAAACTCCTTCCTGATAACAGTATTTTCCTTATCAGGTTGTTCTACTTGCACACTGTGATTTGTTCCAAAATGCCAAAATGTTTTTCCTTCCTCACACAATGTGCATTTGAAGATAAGGATAGAAGATGTTAATGGCAAGTCTGAATGTGAATCTAACAAAGTTTATAAGGGTTACGTCAGCACAAGAATCAGGCTGACTTGGCACTCCATCAGAATTGGGTCTTTCACACTCAGTTTTAAGATCTTTAAGTATATGAAAGGTTTTGCATAATTGTGTTTCCAGCTGTCTTTATATCCTTTGTTATATATCACTCATTATAAACCAACCATGGATGTTTTTGTTTGGGGGCACATCTCATGACAACTTTCGTTATTCTGAAAGTCCTTTAAAAGGAAAAGACTTATCAGGTATGAAGAATCACCTCCTGGGGATGCTGGCCTAGCTCAACAGGTTGAGCGCTTGCCTTGCAACTGTAAGGTCCAGGGATCAAATCCCAGGCCCATGCAAACCCATTTGCTGAACTGGGGCACACCTTCCATATGAAAGGCCCCCAGTTTAGTTCCTGCCCCATGCGGCCCCACATCCACCTGTGTGGAATGAAACCACATCAAAACTAATAATGTACAATTATGGAGACTCCTCTGGGTCCTGCCTTTTCTCTCTGCCTCCCCCTGACCCCCCAAGAATAAAATAAACCTTTAAAGAAAAAAAAGAAAAAAGAATCACCTTCCTTTTCTACATGCATTCATTTGGTCTTTTTGAAAGCATCATTTATTGTTTTATGAGTAAGGACACAGCGTCTGAGCTGGGATGCTAGATTTCAGCCTTCTTTGATAAAGGGGTATGTTTTGGGAGGCTTTAACAAATTTTGGACGGTGATGACTGCCAGAGAGGTAAGGGCTAGGTGTCTGGGGAGTAGCAAAAAGCCTGTTGGGTGTTCAGGCCCCTAACCCATGATTAGAACAGTCTTTGAATAGACTGCATATGTCAAATAGCTATCAATAAATTAACATACTCTATGGGGCAAGTGAATTTCTCTCTAGAACACAGAAGACACTGCTTTAATAATAAAGAAATTTTATTAATTTAAACTCTTCAAGTAATTGGATTATCTGTATTTTTTACTTCCCTTACGTAAATAAACGGTCATATTTTGCTTAATTTGGGCTTTAGCTTTTCAGATACTATATTTGTGTTCTAAAGGACTGATTTAAAGATAAAGTGAAACTTCTCATGATTTGAAAGGTAGCCATGGAGTGGATAATCTCTGACCTACTACGATCTGGCAATATTATTTTAAAAAGCAAAGTTAAACAAATAAAATAGTATTTTTGGAAAATGAACCTTTATCTCTTCCTTGATTGTAAAATGGGCAAACCAGTTTTTAAAAAGGGAAAGTGTTAAATTTAAAATAGCTACATTTTGAGTTAAAAGAAAAAATTAACATAACACTAGTCATCCTTTTGAGAGGCTTTTATATCTGAAATTATAGTGATGAAAAGTGACTTACAAAACTATCTCAAATCTACATACTAAAATTGCCAAACTTAACATTTGAGAAGGACTCATTTCATGTGGCCAAGAACTGCGCCAGCAACAAAAGAGTCTAGGGTATTATGAGGCCCATGTCTAACTAAAAACTTGCATTTGCTTAATTATTATCTTTGTGCCCTACGACTTCCACCAATGGAATACACATGCATTATATCAAATATGTAGACTTGAGACAATTTTAAGTATAATATAATTTTCCTTTTTAAAAACTGGCTTGCACATTTTACAGTAAAGGAAGAGATAAACTTTCATTTTCCAAAGATTTCATTTCTTTTATTTAACTTTCTTCTTTAATATAAACATTGCAATATTGCTATATCTTAGTAGGTAAGAGATTATTCTTTTCATAACTACCTTTCAAATTATGAGAAAAGCTTCACTTTAAAAAGATAAATAAGTGTTGCAGATTAACTAGTCTTAAATTCAATATAAAATCAATACAATAATCTTTTTGATTTTATCTTTTTCTGTAGGCTTTTCAGTTTTGTTTGGTGAAATCATGGTCTTCGTGAGAGGTTGGGTGCTTAATGCAATGTATTCATTTCAATCATGGATACAGAAAATGCAGGCATTCAAATACTTTTTATAGGTTCTTCAGAATACTATAATTTTTACCAATATAAATATATTTCTACCAAAGATTGACTACTTTTTAAAATTGTAGTTTATATAGAAATGTTTCAGAAATTAATTATTTATTACATGCAGCATGATAGAGGAATCAAAAACTTCTTTGGCATCACACTTGTTCTATGAGAAATTAACACTAATATTTTTGAAGTCCTTATAACTTGGGACAACTTCAGGATTTTCAACTGTAGAAAACACATACAATTCTATAGTAAATACAATCTCTGGAGAGAATTTCCCAATTCATTAAATTAGCTGCCTAAAAATAAATTCGCTGCCTATAACTTAACACTTATTTTTAATAGCTCTATCTATTATGATGCAGTCAATTTATCTCTCATGTATATACGTAAAACACATGTAAGTAGGTGTTATTTCTCAAACAGAAGGATGCTAAAGACTTTGTGCTAATTGAATCTGTGTTGGTGCTATAACAGTCCAAGTTATGTGGTAGGCAATTAGCAGCAAAATATGCCTGATAAAACCACTCACTTTCTTATTGATATAGTACGGGTCAAGGTCCTCCAGCGGCTCCGACACCATCTCTGGAGGGATGTCTCCATAAATAAAAGGGAGGTTCTTTCCAGCTTCCAAGTCACTATTTGGCTTTGGGCCATTTTCATCATCGTCTTTCCTGTCTGGTTTGGGATTCTTAGCCTTTTCTTCTGCAATGCGCCTTTCAATAGCGGCAAGAGATTCTCTGGTGAAGAAGTTGAAGCTGTCAGGTCCTGGTGGTACAAGCACTGTTTGCTCCATCTTGTCATCCTGCACATTTTAATTACCATTTACTCTGCATATGAAAGTCCTAGAAAAATAAAAAGAATGTTGATATTTAAAGGGGTTTGGAGAAGGCTTAGTATTTATAAACTGTGGTCATGAAATATGACTAGAGAATTGAAATGTTTGTTTCCAATTAAACTGAAATGTAATTAATACAAATTATTTTCTTGTAGTAAGATCATTTAACCTATCTACCCTTTAATGAAGTTTTAGGTATGAAGAAGTTAAGTGCAGGCACAGAATTGTACAGAAGATCTCTAGAACTTATTTATCTTGCTTAACTGAATCTTTATACCCACTGGAAGCAACTCCCCATTACCCTGCCCCCAGCCTCTGAGAGCCACCAGTCTACTTTCTGCTTCAATGAGTTTAGCTTTAACAAACATGGTTTCAAGCTTGGGTTTGGTTAAGTGTCCCATGTGTATGCATTCTTGCACTTTGCAGATACAGGAACTGTGCCATAAGTTAAGAAAGTGATTCAAGTCTAGCTTTAATTAAAGTACATTAGGCTAAATACCACCATGTCCCAAATGAGCTGTTTACTCTGTGAGCCACCAGAAGATGAGGATGTAGTTCCACAGAGACAATGGTTAGCTCATCAACAGGGTAAAGTAGAAAGGAGCTGTCTCTGAGAGGACATAAAATCCAACCCTCAAGTCTTGACAAGTGGCTCCTGGCCAAGGTGACCAGAACAGTTTGTTGCAGCCAACCTTAGTGATAGTCCTGATTGGGGTATGTCTATTCTGAGACTGAGGTAACTATAATAAAACTGTGACCTGCTCATGTCATTAGACATTCTGGGGTTGGCTTACTTGAACTCATACAGAAAGAGACATCCCAAGGCTGGACAAATGCCATTGAAATGACTAAGAATAAGAAAGATTAGACTGTAAAGAAATTACTAGCTGGGCTGCGGGTGGGAGAAGATAGCTACAGATGAAGGAGACAGCAGGATTCTCTTATTTCAAGAAAAGAAAAAAAAAACAAAAAACCAGAAAGAAGACAGGGTATGATGAGCTCAATAGGAACTGACATATTTTTCTACACTAAAGCAATAATAATATTCTTGCTGATTCTATAGTGCTAAACATATTATGAGAACCTGAGGCAAAACTCTCAACTCCATATAGCAGAGTCAGACCTGATCTGATGCCAGAAGCCAAATCCCAGATGTATTGTTTTAAGGCATATTTAATGTGAGCTCAAATTTCACAGATATTACTGAGCCAAAACTTCCCAGAGCCTGAGCTACTGCTTGGCCACAAGTTTTATTTGGACACTGCATTAACTCATTAAGGTCAGCAAACTCTGATACAGTTTAGTTGTAGCTTTGGTGTCTATGAATTGCAATAATAAAATTACAGTCATAACTATTTTGAGAAGAATCTTAAAGGGACCTGAAATTTCATTGAAGGAAGTTCCTATTGCTGTGATGTTTGGGACTATATTTTTCAGTGATCAAAAAGAAAGGGGGGATTCAAGTCTAAATTTGTACCTTCAGTTATTGAGCAATCTTACAAACTTTTCAGAGGTTCTCACAATATTACTGCAATTGATGGTAGAACAGGAAACATATCAATAAATTTAAATCACTGAAAACTCTACTTTTCCCATAAGGCATCAGAAAAATAGTGGCATTTATTTATTTGGAAATAAAAGTTTATGAGTAACAAATAAGGTACATTTTCTCATAAGGAAAGTATTAAAACATAGATGTATGTATGGTTTTTTTTTAAGATTTATTTTATTTTTGACAGAGAGAAACAGAGACAGAGAGAAGGGGGAGGGCCCAGAGCAGTCTCCGTAGTTGACATTAGTTTTCCATATAGTTTCACTCCACAGGTAGGCACAGGGCTGTGCAGGGCAGGAACTGGGCCGGGAGCCTCTCACATAGGCCCTGGCAAGAACTGAACTGGGGGCACTCCCCAGTTCAGCATGTGGGTCCGCACGGGCCGGGGCCAGGATTTGATCCTCGGTCCCTGGGGCTTCAAAGCAAGCACTTAACTAGCTGAGCCATTCCAGCTTTCCCTGGTGTGTATTTTTAACTAATTTTTTGATAGAAAGTATGTGTAAATGATAAAATGCAAAACATTTAACCAAAAATGTAAAGTAAATTTTTCCCTTCCATTTTGTTCTCCATAACTAAGTTTCCTTTCCCAGAGGTAACCATTGTTAACTGTTACCATATTTTTTCTAGGTATGTAATAGTTGTTAGGTCTGACAATTATATTTGAGAACATGCCACCATGTGCTTACATTGGCAGCACTGTACAAACAACTCAGTAAGGTTTCATAACCCTGGTCTATCAGTGTCTCACAGCTGTGTTCATGTTGACATGGGGTGGCATCTTGCTGAGTGAGTGGCATTCATTATTGTTGTTATGTGTTTTTGTATGCTGTCATGAGAATTTGAACTAGAGCAACAAACAAACATTAAATATCTTGTTAATCTTGGCAAGAGTGGAAGTGAAATCAGGAACATGTTAGTCCAAGTTGATGGGAATAATGCCATGAAGAAAACGGCAGTGTACAAATGGATGAAATGCTTTGCTGAGGGGAAAAAAGTGTCATTGATGAAGAGTGGTCAGGGTGGCCACTGACAAGCAGAACTGATGAAAACATTGCAAAAATTTGTTGAATTGTGCATCAAAATTGTTGGCTGACTGTGAGAAGCATAGTAAACCAAGTAAACATCAAAAAACAATTAAGAAAATCTTCACTGAAAATCTTGGCATGAGAAAGTTGTGTGCAGAAATGGTCCTGAAGGAGCTCATTGATGAACATTTATTTTATTGTTTGAAAGAAGATGAGAGAGAGTGAGAGCCCAGAGAAGTCTCCATAGTTGCACATCATTAGTTGTGACATAGTTTCATCCCACACCGATGGATGTGAGGCTGTTCAGGGTGGGAACAGAACCAGGGACCTTTTGTATGGGAGGCAAGAACCTTTACTGCCATCCCAGCAGTAACCAATTGTGCCACAGTTCAGCATATGGATTTTCAAGGACAGGGATTTCATCCCTGGACCTCACGGTTGTTAAGGCAAGCACTCAACCTGCTGAGTTATCCCGGTGTCCTGCCAAGACCTTTAGAGAGGCAAGATGATGTTTTGGGTCATTATCACCGGTGATGAAACATGGGTGTACCAATATGACCCTCAAAGCATCCAAGTGCACAATGGAAGACAGTCAGTTCTCCACAACCGAAAGAGTTCCATCAGTCCAAATCAAGAGGCAAAAGGATGTTGCTAACCTTTTTTGATACCAGAGGGATTGTTCATTCTGAATTTGTACCAACTTCACAAAGGAAATATTGAAAGGAAGACATTTTAATGACATTCAGGACATTACGGGTAATATGACAAGGGCTCTAATGGCCATTCCAGAAAAAGAGTTCTAAAATTGCTTTGAAGAGCGGACTAGGTGCCTGTATCAGTGCATAGCTTCCCAAGGGGAGTACTTCAAAGGTGACTAGTGATATTCAGCAATGAGGTATGTAGCACTCTTCCTAGGATGAGTTCACAAACTTAGTTGTCAGACCTCATATACACTAATCACATTAATGCATGTATATTTATGCATATTCTAATTAGAACATATACATGTAGTATTTTACTGTACAAACTGTTCTGCACCCTGCATTTTTCACTTAAAAATGCATATTGGAATTCATTTCTGTTCAGTTTTTATGGACTCAACTCTTTTTACCAGTTGTATGGTTTGCCATTGTTTCTGTGTAATATAATAAAGCTGCAATTAATATATTTTACATACATACTTTCACATATATGTAGATATACTTATGATATTAATTTCTAAAGGGACACTGGCTGTTCAAAAAGTGAACCTTTAATTTTGATATAATTGCATAATTTACTACTCTCTGTGATGCTTGTACCAAACGATTCTCATGACAGCAATGCAATACTGCCTGTTCATCTCTATCCTCGCTACATAATGTATTATCATATTTTCAAAATTTCCAATCTGCTGGAGCAAAAAGGAGGTCACGGTGTAGTTTTAATTTTCACTTGTTTTACTATTAGAAAAGTTCATCTTTCATATTTAAAGCTATATTTTATTTTCTATGACTGTCTATTTAAAGAACAGCCCATGTTTTAATTATCTTTTATTTTTTAATCAATTGCACCTTTTTAGATATGACATGAGCCATTTAATTTTACAATGTGGGACATATTTGAAAAGTATATGTTTTATGACTTTATGATTATTTTGTGCTACAATTTAAAAATTAGTTAAAATTTTAAAATGTTAATGTGATATTTTAACTCCAACTCTTCTTTGGTTTCTAGACTTTGTGTCATGCTTATAAAAGCACCCATGTTCTGGGAGGAGTGGAGAGACATAACATATATCATGTCTTCTTACATTTTTAGCACTTAATGGTCTGATTTTATCGATATAAATATTGTGGTCTATTTGGAATTTCTTTTCTATGTGAAATGAGGTAAAGATCCATTTTATTTTCTGGTTGTTCCAACATTAATTATCCAATAGATAACTTTTTCCCACAAATATACTATGCTACCTTCATAGTTATGTCAAAAATATGAACGTATAATTATTTATACAAACTTCAAAGTCAGCAACAAAGTAATCCTAGATGTATTTTCAATAAAATCAAGATAAAAACAACACTATTACTAACTATTTTTCTGGAGGTACAAAGGAATCCAAATAGATATGAGAAAGAATTACATTTTTAATATAAAAATGAAAAATTAAAATTATTTGTACATTATAGGAATGTATGCCCATGAAACTCAGTAGAAACATCTGAACAATTCCTACAAGTGTTTAGAATATTAAGGTGTCTGGGTTAAAAATTAACATTAAAAACTAATCAGTAGATTTTTTTTATAGGAACAAGATATGTTTTAATATACCATAGAAGAAAAGAGAAGCTTTCCACTAAGATTAGAAATAAGGCAAGAATTGAACCCCCTCACCACTCCTTTTCAACATCATACTGAGAGTCCTAATTAATGCAATAAGACAAGAAAAGGAAATAAAAGTTATACATATTGAGAAGAAAAAAAAAGTATCTTTGTAGCTGATGACATAAGTGTTTATGTAGAAAATAAAAAAGAATGAACAAAAAACAACAGTAACAACAACAACAACAACAACAACAACCCCTAGAACTAATAAGCAATTACAGCAAGGTTGCAAGATATAACATTAAAGTACAAAAGTCAATCACTTTCTGATCTTCTAAAAATAAACATGAAATTTGATACTAAAAATACACAACAATTTCTGTTAGCACACCCCCAGAATTAAATACTTATGTATAAATATGAAGATTATGTCTAAGGTCTATATGAAAAAAACTAAAAAACTGATAAAAATCAAATAAGAACTATATACATGGAGAGGTAGTCTACTCAATATTATTGAGATGTGAGATCTTCCCAACTTGGTATCTAATCTGATCTATTGATCGATGCAATCTCAATCAAAATGCCAGGAAGTTATTTCATGAATATGAACAAAGTGATTCTAAAGTTTAAATGGAAAGGCAAAAGATCCAGAATAGCCAACACAATATTGAAGAACAAAGTTAGATAACTGATGCTAACCAACTTCAAGACTTACTATAAAGCTACAGTAATCAAGACAGTGTGATATTATCAAAAGAAAAGACAAACAGGTCAACAGAACAGGACAGCCCAGAAATAGGCCTATATAAATATAGTCATTGATCTTTAACAATGGAGCAAAGGCAACAAAGAAGAGCAAATTTAGTATTTTCCAAAAAATGGTCCTAGAAAAACATTATAGGAATGTATGCCCTATACACACGTGTATAAAAAAAAATTAACCCTAGACACAGATCCAACACCCTTCAGAAAATTTTACCTAAAATGGATCATAGACCTAAATATAAAATGTAAAATTATAAAACTACTAGAAGATAAATTAGGATAAATTTTCAATGACCTTTGGTTTGGCAATGACTTTTCAGATAAGCACAGTTGATTAAAGGAATAATTGATAAGCTAGATTTAATTAAAATTAGAAACATCTGCTCTGTGAAAAACAGTATCAAGAGAATAAAAAGACAAACCCCAAAAAATATTTGCAAAGACAAAGCTGATAAAGAATTGTTATCTAAAAATAGACAGAGAATTCTTAAAACTCAACAATAAGAAAAAAAGCTATCTGATTTAAAAAGTAGGTGAAAGCCCTTAATAGACACCTCTCCAAAAAAGATATACAGATGGCCAACAAGCATACAAAAAGAGGGTCCACATCATATGTCATCAGGGAAGTGCAAATTAAAACAATGAGATACCACTACACCTACTGGTAATAGAATGGCCACAGTTCAAAACACTAACAACACATGCCAGAAAGGACCTGGAGCAACAGGAACTTCTCTCATTCATTGCTTCTGGGAATATGAAAAAGCCACTGACTGGCACAGCCACTTTCAAAGATAGTTTGATAATTTCTTAAAAATGAAACTTACTCTTACCATATGATCCAGTAATTGCTCTCCTTGGTATTTACCCAAATAAGTTTAAAACTTATGTTTACGTAAAAATTTGCAGCTTTATTCATAAATGCCAAAACAGGGAAGAAAACAAGATGCCATTTAGTAGGTAAATGGAACAACAAACTGTGGTACATCCAGACGGTGGAATAATATTTAACGCTAAAAAAATTGAGCTATTGGTTATGAAACAACATGGAAGAAACTTAAATACATATCACTGAGTGGAAGAAACCAATCAATCTGAAAGGCCACATACTGTGTAATTCTAACTATAAGAAATTCTAAAAAAAAAAAGAAAAAAGGCAAAACTATGGAGTCAGTAAAAAGATCAGTGGTTTCCAGGACTTAGTGGGGGAGGGAAGGATGAACAGATGAAGCACAGTGAATTTTTAGGGCGGTGAAACTTTTCTGTGTAATACTATAATGGCAGCTACATGTCATACATTTGTTCCAAAGCATGGAATGTTCAACATCAAGAATAATCCCTAATGTAAACGATGGACTTTGGGTAATAATGATGTGTCTCTGTAGGTTCATCAATTGTTACAAATATACCACTGTGTTCTGTGATTTTGAAGGTAGACTCTGTTCAATTCTGCTGTGAACCTAAAAAAAAGTCTTTTTAAAAGTGGAGAAATACAATAGATAAAAAGTTCATAAATAAAGTGTAAGACTTTTTTTTAAATTTTGAATAAATTGAAAAAATATATAAATGGATGGAAAAGCATATCCTATTCCTGAATAGAAATACAATAAAGATATATAATTTCTATAAATTTATTAATAATTTAAATGCAGCCCCTACAAAAAAAGCACAAAGAATTTTATAACTATGAGTATTTTCTGGACAGCTCTCAAATACAGATCTATATTTAAATTTATATGATCATTGTGGCCAATCTATGCCTATCAAAGGGTGCCACACTGAAGATCACTGTCTATGAAGTTTTGTGGCTGTAACGGTAACAGTTTACTAAAAACCTTCCCACTCTCCAGAAATAGTTCATTTGAGAAATGCCTTCTGATCACCGGCTGTCAGCGCCAACTGAAAAAGTAAACAACCAGGAAGGTGGAAGAAAAGCATTTTACACTGACAAATATGATCACTTCAAATATATCACATAAAATTATAAATTAATTCAGACACTAGAATTACATTTATTTGTAAGCAGTTTAACCCATATTAAAATGACATCAAACTGAGGTTAGTGAAAGAATTTCTTCAAGTTTAAGTAGACTTTATATTTAAGCAGTATTAAAAATAAACTTTAGAGAAACCCGGGATGGCTCAGCAGGTTAAACACTTGCTTTGCAGCCCTTGGGACTGAGGATTGAGTCCCAGCACCAGCCTGTGCGGACTCACATGTTTAACTGGGGTGTGCTTTCCATGCAGGAGGCCCCCAATTTTGTTTTTACCCCTAGATTGGCCCCTGGCTCTGTGTGTGGGGGAGGGTATGCCCTCCAAGTGAGAGGCCCCCAGCCTGGTTCCTTCCCTATGCGGACCCAGACCACCTGTGTGGAATGAAACGACATTAAAAAAACTGATGATGTACAACTACAGAGGCTGCTTTGGGCCCTCCTCCTTTTTTCTGCCTCTCTCAGTCTCTCTGTGTTTGTCAAAAACAATAAAATAAACCTTAAAAAAAAAACTTTATATAGGATTTTGGGATAGCTCAGCAGGTTGAGCGCTTGCTTTGCTACTACAAGTTCAGGGGATTGAATCCTGGCCCATGCAAACCCATATGCTGAGCCACACCGCTGGGATGATGGCGAAGGTTCTCTTCTCCAACGCAGGAGGCCACCTGTTTGGTTGCCACCTTGTGCAGCCCCACATCCACCTGTGTGGAATGAAACTATGTCACAACTAACAATGTACAACTATGGAGACTGCTCTGGGCCCTTCCCCCTTCTCTCTCCCTTTCTCTATCTCTCAAACAATAAAATAAGTTTTTAAAAAGGTGAAATAAAAAGACAAACTTTATATTACGTTAATTATAAGACTAAAATATATTTTAAATAACCTATCACATAAAATTTACTTATGCAATTTCTAAAAACTGTCAAATACAACTAATAGTAATATTTGCCAGTAATATTATTGAAAAATTTTAAATTATAATTGGAATCTGTACATACTTTGCTAAAAAGTATAGAAATAAATCATGAGCTTCCCACTTGAAAAAAAACTTCACACTTTAGTATAAAAATTTATAATTGTATACTTCAAGTGATCCTAACTTATGAAACTATACCTCACTAGATATGGAAGAGGAAAATTACACAGAATCTGTGGTTTTGGCTCACACCCTTCTCTTTATATGAGAACCAGCATTTAAATAAGTCTTTGGGTTGATAGAGAAGCCCTTGCTTCTTTCAAAAGAGATAAGATGGCATAACTTTCTTGATGAAAAAAACTTCAAAGAGACAATATATTAATATGATGAATGTAGATATGCATTTAGACCAAATAAAAAAGAGAACTAAAAGAGAGAGAGAGAGAGAGAGAGAGAGAGAGAGAGAGAGAGAGAGAGAGAGAACTAAGTAATAGTAGCTAGAAACAAACAAAAAACAAAACACACAAAAAACAAAGGAAGTATATGTTAACAGCAATGCTGAAAGAATAAATATTTTTTAAATTATGGGACTAAGTAGTATAGTGGGCAATTTAAAAAATGGAAGAATGATTTTTTAGGAAGACAAGTAAAACAAAAGTTGAAGTAAATTAGATTAAAACTCCTAAAGAAGATAAGAAAAACAATGAAAAAGAAAACAAATGGAAGCCGGAGGCTGTGGGGAAATAAAGGTTGTAAAAAGGCAAAGTATATTTTGTGAGTGGAAAGAGATACTAAAATAATAGCAATACTATTACCAAGATTAATTAATGTGGATGAAAGAAGAATAAGAGGGCGAATTTATTAAAATATATAAATATTAAATGAAAGAAACAATATATTCTGGTGATAATTAAACTGATATTATAAGGAAGGAGCTAAATCAGTAGCACTAGAATTACATTTTAGTACTAGTACAAATTCTTGGGGTAGGGGGTTTTGTACGATCAAAAAGTTAGTAATGATAATATTCCAAATCATGTCTAAGACCTTTTTAATTTGTTATATATATTATTGTAAGACGTGTTTTATGACTAGATGAGATTTTTGCTTCTGGACATTTTATATTTGTTTTTCCTATCAAAGATTTCACATATATTACATGTTGGACTATAGTAAGCATTTATAACAGCCAAAAGACCTTTGTACTGAGGCAGCTCACGCTGGTGAGCAATATGGTTTTGGTTACCTTCGTAGCGCAGATGGAGGAGCTTCATTTAAAGTAAGCTTAACCCATGAGGTCATAATAGTTGAGATTGCATTTGGCATCTGAATTTTTCCTCTCACATAAAAATATCTGCAATTGCTAAAAATAAAGCATTTCATTTTCACTGTGGCATTTCACATAAGACTTATTAAACATTATAAATGCTTTACATTGGAAGAAATGTGGCCTTTTATAAGTAAATTACTAGGCAACTCCTTCTGGGGAACACCTCTGTCCTTGACTACTTGGACCTCTTGAGTGAGTAGGTGTGCTTAACTCTGGAGCTTGGTTAGCAGCAGGCCCTTTGGGTTTTCTCATAGAGCTACACTCCCCAAGCAAACTTTTGTGGGTTATAAGATAATACTTTGTTACTTATTGGTCTTAGTTTTCTGTTTAATTTTTCTCTTTGTTCAGAGTCACAATGAGACATAGGTATGCTATTTAAATGTTCCTCTGAAGAGACTTCCAAATTCCACAATTTTGCTTTCATATGCCATTGTGGGTTTAGGTGAGTGATAACATAACTGAACAAACTTTTCAAGGTGTTTTGTTTTGGTTTAAAAATGTTTTTAAATTCCATGTTCCTTTTAAAGCCTAATACTCATATTTTGGTACTTCGGCTGCTTTGAAACTCATCGAATTTGGTACTTGACACATTTTGATGTGAAAATTTTGTCCCGATACTCATCACTTGTTCGGTACTGGACATGCAAATTAGAACCTGTTAGTGTGGATTGCCTTGTGGCTCGCTGCCCTTTCCTACTGAAACAAGGGGGTCACGTGTTAGTCATTCAGTAGCTTTTACCCTGTGCACATCCTCTTGTGGCCTTAGCTTCAGTGGTCATTTTGTGTATTTTTGGTTTGGAAACACATTCAATTTATTTACATTATTCCTTGAAGAAAAAATTTATTTGGTACTCATCATTTTTGGTACTCATTGTGCATCCTAGAACCAATTAACGATGAATACCGAGGTACTACCATAGTCAGTTTTCCTCTCCACTTCCTGTGACTCCCTCTCCCAAAACATTGAGACAGTTTTCTCATCTTTTCTTCTAAGTTTCCAATGCTGCTATTATGATCTATAAGGATAACTGGTATTACTTTATGCCTTATCTGATCCTGGAAGAGATTTATAAGGGGAAAAAAATCAATTGCCCAATTGATGAGTGAACTAAACACAGTCTTAGGTTTTCTCCATTTGTATTGTAGTTTTTAAGTTTTTCCTTACAGACAAGAGTATAAATGTAATCTTTAATGTAAAAATATTTTTATGTTTAATGCAGAACAGGTCATTAGAGTTTATGACAGGCTTTCAGGCAGGGGAGACAGTATGTCTTAACCTCTGTACTTCTGAAACATTAAATAAATTATTTTAAGAAAATAAGACAAAGATAAGTAAACATAAAATAAAAAAAATAGCAATCATTGAAAGAAAAGTTAGAGATCCTCTAATCCATCCCTTCCATTTAACAAAAAACAAAGTAAATTAAAGAAAAGTTAACATTTCTCTGTTTAGACTTTGTATGTTTCCTACTTCCAAAATAAATATGTAATTTGTTCAGTCACACAGCTTACTAATAGTATAACTGGAATCAGAACTTTTATTTCCTGACTCCCAAACAAGTGCCTGCCAGTTTCTGTTAGTTATTAAATAATTTTCAACTATTTACATGATTTTAAACATAAAGAAAATGTATGCAAATATAACACAAGTACCTATTATTAAACTATTACTCAAATTACATTCCTTGGAGAAACAAACAAAAAGTCTAGTAAATGAAATATTCTGGCAGAAATGGAGACTATCATTAAAAAACTGAAAAACAGGACATACTAAAAAAACGATGATCATAATATTTAAATTTAGATACTATATTACTCAGGTTTAAAACCAGATAAGGTATATTTCTACAATTTATATTTTACTTCTATCACTTTTTTATGTTGTGCTAAATCTTATTGTTTGTAGTTATTAAATAAGCAGATTATTTTATGTAATTTATCTGCCGTACTTCACCTCCCCAAAGGTTTCTTAATGCCAAAGTTATAATATAATAATACAATATTTATGTATCTTGATCACTTTCTACTATATACTTCAGGTGGGAAAAATTCACATATCTGCATTCTGTCCTTAAAATTGTTTGATTTTCATGCTGAAGAGAAAACAAACTCCTGCCAAAATGACTGCCAGCTCCTTGTAGAGTCTACTACTATTCTGGGGACATAAACCATCTGGGCATAGCAATTCGTGCAGAAGTGTCTCAGTGATTCTATGGTGTTTCTGCCACTCACTTCACAAACAAATGTTATTGCCAATAATAATAATAATAATAAATAACTAGAGAGAATGTTATTCTTACAGTTGTGATCACACATAACTTTTTTTAATACCCAAGAAATTGCTTGTATATAGAATTTCACAAGTCTAGGAAATATTGTTTTATAAATTTCTTTTCTAGAAATAATTTGGTTTTGTATGTTTATAATAAAAATTTTTATTTCATTAATTCTTTTTAATAATACCCATTTTTAGTATTATAATTGGGATTAACTAACCAACATATTTCAAACATGTGTTTAAAACTTTTACATTCTTTACAAACTTTATTATCCACCCCCTAAACTATCATGTTGTAGGCAGATTATATTTAAAATAAAGTTACAAATATGTCACATTTATGTATTTCAAAATTTTTCAGAGCATTGTAAAAATAAAGTAAGAACTATAAAATTTACTTAATTCACTACTGCCTTTGCCAATCCAATATCAATAAACTACTATATTCAAATTGACTACATAATTAATTGCTATGTAGAATAGATGATCTATATTTACTTCAGATACTAATGCAAAGTTAACACAAAGAATATGATAAAAAGTGCTATATGGAAAACCACATGCAAAAGGCTGAATGTGAACTGCGATCTCTCATCATATACCAAAATTAACTCAAAATGAATTAAAGACCTCCAAATAAGAAAGGAAACAATAAATTGCATAGAAGAAAACATTGGCACTAAACTTATAGACCTGGGATTCAGGGAGGACTTTATGAATCTGACCTCAATGGCAAGGGAAGTAAAAGCACAAATAAACAAATGGGACCTTATCAAGCTAAAAAGCTTCTGTGCTGCAAAGGAAACCATCAACAAAGCAA
>PVKE010027168.1:0-21786 GCA_004027555.1 Craseonycteris thonglongyai | reverse complement strand
GTGGGCACCAGATATATCGGGTTGGAGGGGGACCTGATTCTGGGAGCTGGGCACATAATGCGATGCATGGGTGATGTGATGTGGAGTTGTCCATTGGGAAACTGTCTGATTGTTACCAACCAATGTTACCCCATTAAATTTAACAATAAAATAAAAAAGAATAAAAAAAACAGAATCAAGAAACAACTGATCTCACTGATTGGTGGATTTTTTTTTTAAACTTTTTTTATCTGCCTAAAAGCAGAGCCATCAAAAGAATCCATCTGTCATAAATCCTTTCCCAGAAAGTTTTAAAACCAGGGGAGATTGACTGCTACCACTGCAGACAAGAAGCTGGCAACTGAGTAAGAAATTGTCTAAACAGACTGTCACTAAACTATCCTATCTCCCCTTTTTTTCTTCTAAGGACCCAGTTAACTTTCCTAAAAGTCATTTATTTTTCCATAAGTGCCCTTCCCCCACTCTCTTTCTAGTAAAATAGTATGTATATAAGCCCCAAATTCTGTTTCCTTGAGTCACATTTTTCTGTGAACATTCATGTACATATGAATAAAATATCTTTCCTTTTGCTAAAAAAAAAAAGAAAAAGAGTAGACTTTTTCACCTCTGGTCCCGAACCATAAGCCTTCCCAACTGTAACAACCACAGCTTTCTCCTCAGATTCCTGCCTTCTACTCCCGGTGTCCCAGATACCTGCACCATTCCTCTGACACAATCTCACTTTCCCCAATCTGTGCTTCAGCTCACTCTTTTTCCTTCATCTCCCACAGTATTTTTCACTCTTGTATAACACTAAAAATTTGACCTAATTCCAAGCAATTTTTGTTTTAATATTTATTTTCCTAAAAGTTTTATAAGTTTCATGAAAGCAAAGTTGGTATATTACTACTATTTGTGTTATTCACAGCACTTAGCAGACAGCCTCACTCATAATAAATGCATATTAGGAGCTTACTGAATTGAAATGACTTACTTAACATTAAGGAGACACAGTGATAAATGAAATATGTTTTTCCATTTTCAACTGCTATGAGTGATATTAATATGGGCTTCAAAGCATTTGCACTCAAAGTGAACAGAACTCAAGAAGCTTGCACACTTGCAAAGCAGCTGAGGTAATATGACTATGTCAAAATAAAGGTAAAAAGAGTCCTGAAAAATGTTTCACAAACAGCTCATTGAGCTTTCCTGTTTCCAAAGGAGGCATTAAGACATTGGGGATTGCAGGCAACATAGACTAGTAGTTTGGTACAAAATTTTTTACTCTACTAATTACTGCCTCAGAGCCCTTGCGCAAGTAACTGAATCTCCTATCCATCATCGGCGATTTAAGAACAGACTTTGTATAAGGAGTAAATGAGTTGAGATATGCAAGGCACATAGGATATTGCCTGGTATACTGTAAACACTACATAAGATTTTATAAAAAGATAAGGGACATGTGCCATATACAAACTTTCTAGGAAAAGGGAAAGTGAAATACAGACAAATGAGGTGATAATTGATAAAGCAAAGATCTAGAACAGTGTGTCTTTTTATAATGTTATTCCTAAAATTTTAGTATCAGAATATTCTACAGATTTAGTATATGCAGATTTAAGGAGGACTACTGGTTAAATTTTATAGGAGGAATGGAGTAATCTAGTAGGTTGCATTTTAAATATCCCCAGTTGGTTCTAATGCAATTTAAGAACCACTTGTCTAGAACCCTTGTGCTCAAAGTGTGGCCCAAAAATAGCGCTGGGCACCTGGAAGCTTGGTAAAAATACAAGCTCTCAGGCCCCACCCTGATCCACTGGATCTGAATCTGCATTTTTACTAGTCCCAGGTGCTTCAAAGGCATATTAAAGTTTAAGAAGCCTTGATTCCAAGAAATAAGAACCTAGAGAATAGAATCTGACTGTTAGGAGGAGATTTATTTTACATGGGAAAATTGCACCTCTTCCCTTAAGACTAGAGAGAAATAAGTGATGAAACTTGTACAAAAATATTTACTAATTTATGCAACAAATACATTATAGGTGTCTACCACACACCAGACACATTGCTTTGGTTTTGAAAAACAAGGCAGACGTGCTCTCTACCCTGTGGAATGTATCAGCTAAGGCAGTAATGAATACTGAAGACCCATTGGCTTAATCTCATAAAATTTTATTTATAAATAAAAATAATGAGGATATTTCTAGTTGGGAGGTGGAATTCCATAGGGTCATTCAGGAACCCAAGCTCTCTCTATGACTCTGTCTCTTTGGATACGAGTCCTCTCTGTATCTTTTGCATATGGCATGTTAGTAAAAGAACAGAGAGTTCAGAGGCTCTCAGAGGTGTTCCTGGGCCCTGCCTGGAAATTGGGTGCCTACACGCTGTTGGACCCAGACACATAATCACCCTAATTGTAAGGCTAGGAAATGCAGTGTAGACTTGTGACCAGCAGGGTGAAAACAATGAAGTTTGGTGATCATATAGTAGTCTTCGTTATGTTGAACTTACCTTCTAAAGGCTGATGTTACAGCATTTAAGGGAGAGAAATAAAAGACCAGAAAAAGTAAAATTAGCATCAAGAGTCAAGTAAAAAATCTCAGTTATAAGAGATATTTGGTATATAAGTCATGATCAAGCAAACTCCTTTTAAAGTGAGAATGGGATTTTAATAACTTTAAAAAGTATATTTTATGTGTTAATTGATCTAATCTTGTTAATAACTCTAAAATAAGTACCATTACTTCCACGAATGTGGAGACTGAAGAACAGAGAGATTAAGTAATTTGCCCACATTAGTAAGTAGCAAAGTCTGGATTCAAATTTAGAAGCCCATGTGCTTAACCACTAGGCAACACTGCTTTCCTTGTCCTGGCTGGTCTAACATGTGCTGGGTTCCAAAAGCCTGAGGAGCCAATTGGAAGCTGACAACACAGAAGACAGCATTATTATTTTTACACAAATAGAACTTATACTGAAGTATGATGTTTACACCAGTAATCAGAGAATGACATATTATCACATTAAAAAAAATATATGGGGGAAGCCAGGATGGCTCAGTGGGTTGGACGCTCACTTTGTAGCGCCAGGGACCGAGGATCGAATCCCTACCCCAGCCCGTGCAGATCCATATGCTGAATTGGGGAGTTCCCCCAGTTCAGTTCTATCTATGTATCTGTATCTGTATCTCTCTTTTTCTCTGTCAAAAACAATAAAATAAATAAATAAATTTAAAAAGAAAAAGAACAAATATTAAAAATATATATATGTATTTGCCTTGGTCAACACACAGAGCCCTATCCTAGCCATGCCCAACACACAGAGCCCTATCCATAAGATTTCTTTTTGTTGCAAGCAAAAAAAAAAGACTTATCATTAATTTAAACAGATAACATATTCTTTGAAATATGACCAGGTAGCTCATTGAATAATAAGAAGGCTAGAAATGATATAACTTTTCCCTTAGTGCTATCGAGGATCTTGTGTTATATCATTTCTGCCTTGGCATAGATTCTCCTGAAGGCATAGCCTAAAATTAAGGTTTATGAACAGGTGGAATGTTAAAAAAGAAATTTCAAGGTCCATTCATATTGTCATAAATTATTATATTTTATCTTTTCTAATGGACCTTGAAATCATCATGCAAAATGAAGTAAGCCAGACAGAAAAAACCTAGAACCATATGACTTCATCCATATGTGGGACATAAAACTGAAAGCAACAAAGAAACAAAACCTCATGGACACAGTCAATAATTTAGTGGTTACCTGAGGATAAGGGATAGAGAAGGAGTGAGGGAGACTCAAATATATGCTGATAGGAAGGCAACCAACTGGGCGGTGAACACATAATGCAACACATAGACCACATATTATAGAATTGTGTACCTGGAACCTATGTAATTATTACTGATTAATGTCACCCTAATAAATTTAATAATAAAAAAAGAGAAAAGAAAAAGAGGTTTCAGGAAAACAGGGAATTAAAGACAGCCAATACCCCAGAATAAGTTACTGAGTTGTTCACCACTATAGACTACTTCTGAAGAATCTTATAAAATGCTCTCAGAGATATCTTCTCAAGAGATACAAGGGGAATGTATCGTCTTCCATCCTTTGGTCAAGAGTGGCCCCATGGTTAAATTTCCTTTCACTTTGTAGTTATGAGAATATTTCATGTTAAAGAAGTCCCAGGTCAAGAAGAAGTGGTACATCCTGCAAGTCTAAGGACAAACAATGTCAGGTTGTACCTTGGAAGAAATGTGGAAGCCACAAAATTGTTGCTGAGGCAGTGGCCAGAAGAAAAAGTAAGGCTGTGAGGATACAAAGTAGCTGACATTGTATGCTGCCTGCTTAGCACATTATTGCTTGACACATAGTAAGTATTGAGTAAAGAGCTGTCAAGCAACAAGACTAGTACTGGGATGTAAAGAGAGGGGAGGAAAAAGACTCCCCAGGTAAGATTCTATCAAGATTGAGGGGAAAGGGGTGTTTTCAATGGCGTTCTATATTACCATGTAACTAAATGCCTGCTCCTCCAAACAGCATCTCTATTCACATGAATGTTGACTACTAAAAAATTTAGCCCTATAATGATGTATAATAGTCGAACAGACTATCTTCAGCACTGAGGAAATAAAATAAACTGACCTTCTTTCAAAATCACTTATATCCAAATTCTCCATTTTCCTCTTGACTGGAGGACTTGCACTGACAAGTGCAAATCATAACACAAAGCCATACTGTGTATAATCCATATAGATTTGTTTTGGGTTTTTTTTAATTAAAAGTGTTTGATTAAAATATGATGACAAAAAAGATAAAAATAGGGTAGAATAATATTTGGAGCACCTTTTAAATGTCTGCTTATTAGAGATAACACCCTGTAATTTTGCATTTCAGAGTAGCAAGACATTATAAACTAAATTTATAATAAAAACATAACTTTTATTGTTAAACCATCAGTCAGTATGTCTAGAAATCAAAACCTTAAGAGGAAGATTACGCATTTTTTCTTAACAGAAATTATTAGAAAGTTTTATCAAACAGGGGGAAGCTGGATGGCTCAGTGGGTTAAGCGCTTACTTTGCACCCCCAGGGACCAAGGATTGAATCCTGGCCCTGGCCCATGCAGACCCATATGCTGAACTGAGGTATGTTTCCCACACAGGAGCCTTCCAGTCCAGCTCCTGCCCTGCATGGCCCTCACCCAATTGTGTGGAACAAAACCATGTCAGAAGCTGATGATGTGCAACTTGGGAGACCCCTCTGGGCCCTCCCCATTCCCTCTGTCTCTCTCTGTTTCTGTCTATCTCTGTCTGTGAAAAACAATAAAATAAATCTTTAAAGAAAAGTTTTATCAAGCAGATTGGAGAAGAAATGAGGGAGGTGGAAGATTTTGATAAATTTTAACAGCCTTCCCTCTGGACAGTTTAAAACAGGCTATAGCATAGAGCTTTCTTGCTCTCTTCACCTCTTCCAACTTTTTACATTTTTTTTTTCAATGTGTCAGCAGATTTCTCTTTATTTATTTATTTATTTATTTATATTTTTGACAGAGAGAGAGAGAGAGATACAGAGACAGAGACAGAGAGAGAACTGAACTGGGGGAGCTCCCAGCTCAGCATATGGTTCCGCACGGGCCAGGGCCGGGATTCGATCCCCGGTCCCCGGCGCTGCAAAGTGAGCGCTTAACCCACTGAGCTATCCCGGCTTCCCCTAACTTTTTACATTTGACTATAAGAAACAGAGTGTTTGGTTCTGGATGTTTATATTTTATAAAATTTGTTTTGCAATGAGAGGAGAAACTGAGAAATAGCCATTCCAATCCCTGACATGGATTTTGGCATGAAAAATCTAGATATGAAATAGCAGTTATAAAAATGCCATGGTGGAAATGTAAACTGATAAACTGCTTTGGAACACAGTATGAAGATTGCACAGAGAATTGGGAATGTAGCTACCCCATGACCTGGCACTTTCCCTTCTGGGTATCTACAAAAAAACCTTTAAAACTTATTATGTAAAAACATATGTACCCCAATGTTTATTGCAGCGCTATTCAAAGTGGCCAATACACAGAAACAACAAAAGTGTCCCTTGATAGATGACTGGATAAAAATGTTGTGGTACGTATATACAATGGAAAATTAATCAGCTATAAGAAAAGATGAAATTATGCAATTTGCAACAACATGAATGGAACTTGAGATCATCATGCTAAGTGAAATAAGCTAAACAGAAAATTCTAAGAACCATGCAATTTCACTCATATGTGGAATATAAAGCTGAAAGCACAAAGAAACAAAAGTGGGGGTGGGGTGGGGGGAGCTGGGATGGCTTAGCTGGTTAAGCGCTCACTTTGCAGCCCCGGAGACTGAGGAACAATTCCCAGCCCTGCCTCATGTGGACCCAAATGCTAAACTGGGGCATACCTCCCATGAAGAAGGCCCCCAGCCCGATTCCCACCCTGCGCATCTCCTGCCCACCTGTGTGAAATGAAAACATGTTGAAAACTGATGACGTACAACTGGAGACTGCTCTGGGCTCTCCCTTCTCTCTGTTCCTCTCTCTGTCTCCATCTGTCAAAAACAATAAAATAAATCTTAAAAATAAAGAGAAAGAAAAAAGAACTTCATGGACACAGTCAATAGTTTAGTGGTTACCTGAGGATAACAAGGGAGGGGGTTGAGAGAGGAAGCAAGGGGAGCTAATTATGTGGTGATAGATTTGTATACCTGGGACCTACATAATTTTTACCAACCAATGTAACCCTAATAAATTTAACAATAAAAAAAATGCCATGGTTTTAACAAATTTGGATTAGGATGCCTAATTTTGGCAAATTACAGAAACTACTTGGTTTTGGTAAAGTAAATTGAGTGGGAAAATTATATTTACTTCAGTTCTCACTGGGCTGCCAAAATAGGGTTTTTTCTATGTATGACTCCTGTATTAAGTACAGAAATATAAAGACTATAACAATTTCAAACTATTTTTTTCAGGGACTAAATTGGCTTACTAGAATAATTAAATTAGATTCTTGAATTATGAAGACAATTGCGGAAACAGAGGAATATGAGAGCTGTCCAGAAAATATTCTACCATGTAACCATTCTTGTTATATTGACAATGGCTAGATTTTATTTTCAGACAGCCCTTATTGCATATTGCAAAAAATATAAGGAGGTACTACAAAAGATAAAACTGTCCTCTGCGCCGTAAGTCTTCCTCAAATGGAGAATTTATACACTAATTTTTTCTAATTTTAGCATTTTACTCCAGCATTTGGTGCCACATAAAATATAAATAAAGTGATAGATCTAAAAATTATTTATATTAATATAAGCCACTGTATAGTGATAGCCATTTACCATCCGTTTTGTTGTTGTTTCTAGTTACCTGAACTAAAGGGGCAGCAGTCCCTGGCAACATGCTGTGCTCAGCTCACTTGGCCTTCCACAGCAGTCTGGAAATATGAAATGAAGTCAGGGAAGTAGAGAGAAGCCAGATCAAGGCAGGAAAGAGCATCCAGAGCCAGACCTAATAGATCTTGTCAGGTTTCAGAAAGTTTTTTCTAGTTACAGTAGAAAGCCAACATAATTTTAAATACAGGAGTGACATAACCAAATTAAAGTTGTTAAAAATATTATTGTGTTTGCTGTGTGAAAAATGAATATTAAAAAAAAAAGATTGGAAGCAGGCTATTAGACTTGAGCTGCTCAGGTGGGGAGGGTCATGGTGGTGAGGTACCCACACTAAAGAAGAGACAAGAAGTTCGAGAAATCTGTGACGTAGCCTTTATTCTCTGCACAGGGTGAGGTGCACAGGAAGCTTATATAACAAGGGAAAATGGTAATGGCACTGGGCCCACGAGTACTTCTGTGCACAGGTGGGTACACAGGGAGTAGCTAGAGCGAGAATAATGGCAGACTACCTAAGATTCTGTGTCACTTAATTTCAACAACTGCTTAAAGGGATTTTATCTTTCTGGAATTAGTGAATCAAATTGATATTTCTGATATATATTATATTATATTATATTATATTATATTATATTATATTTTTCTTAATATATATATATATATATATATATATATATATGAGAGAGAGAGAGAGAATATATATATTTGCCAATATTAGAAACACAAGTATTGGGTGGCTTTAGAAAAGTCTTGGGAAGCTGGGATGGCTCAATGAATTAAGTGCTCATTTTGCAGTCTCAGGGCCCAAGGATTGAATCCCAGCTCTGGCCCATGCAGACTCATATGCTGAACTAGGGTGTGCCTCACATGCAGGAGGATCCCAGTTTGGTCCTCAACCCCCAGTACAGCCCCTGGCTCGAGGGTGTGTGTCTCCCATGTGGGAAGTCCCATACCCAGCTCCTGCCCTGTGGAGCCCCTGCCCACCTGTGTGGAATAAAACCATGTTAAAAGTTGATTATGTACAACTATGGAGACTGCTCTGGGTCCTCCCCCTTCTTTCTCTCTCTCTCTCTCTCTCTCTCTCTCTCTGCCTCTGTCTCTGTCTCTGTCAAAAACAATAAAATAATTCTTTAAAAAAAGAAAAAAGGCTTATTTACCTCATATTGTAAAAAGACCAGACATACCTCCTGGTTTGCCTGATGTGTGCTGTACTTCCAGTTCTCTTGATCACACTCCATCTAGGCATAAGGAGAAAAGGGAAAGAGGAGATAGAGTTTCTTCTATAAAGGGTTTGACCTTTAAATGCAGGAATGTCAGAAAAGTATCTCTATTAAAAAAAAAATTATTGCCAGAGGTTGTCACCTGGCCAACCGTAATTATAAAAAGGACTGAGAGAATAAGTATTTTTATCCAAGCCCTTTGCCATCATGAACAAAACCAGAATTTCCATAGTAAAGGACTAAGAAGGAGTGGCTAATAGATAGGGACTTGGAGGGTCTGCCACTCTGCTAGTGGTACTATCATTTATGGTATCTGCTTGTTATGGAGCAAGAGTTTGCTGCTCAATGAGCACAAAAGCTAATACTGTGGCACCAGTTTTTAAGAGAATAAAAAGCTTCTATTTATGAGTCTACTTGCAAAGAGACAGGAGACTAAGCTTAAATTTGTCTCCCTGATTTAGAGTTTGGGGTGGTGTTTTAAGAAGTAGAAATTAAGGTTTCACAAGTGTTATTTATGAGTGGTTTTTCACAGGTATTAGTGGTAAGTGATGTATTCAAGGTTTAAACTTCGGTTCTGAGTCTTGTCAGAAATAGAATAGAAGCAGTTTGAGCTGGTTTTGTGGTTGCATGCTCACCTAAAACAGCAATTAGCCACAATAGGAAAATCTTTAACACATTTACAGAAGCTACTTAAATTTTTTAATGACCTGAAAATACCTCCATCATTTATAAAGTATGTATTTAGTTTGAGAATATAATCTTCATAATAATAAGTTATTGGAAAGCCGGGATGACTCAGTGGGTTAAACACTTGCTTTGTAGCCCCAGGTTCTGAGGATCAAGTTCCAGCTCATGTGGACCCACTTGCTGAACTGGTGTATACCCCCAGTTCATTTCTCACCAGGGTAAGCTTCCCATGTAGAAGGCTCCTGGTTCGGCCTCCAGCTTACAGTGGTGTGCCTCCCATGTGAGAGGCCCCGGCCCAGTTCCCACTCTATGTGACCCATCACCCACCTGTGTGGAACAAAACCTTCTCAAAAACTGATGACATACAACTATGGAGACTGCTCTGGGTTCTCCTCCTTCTCTCTGTCTCTCTCTGTCAAAAACAATAAAATAATAAAAAAATAAGCTTTTGATTTTGTACTTGGAGGATATTTCACTCGTCTCAGGCAGTGGAATATCTCAACATCCACTATATTATTTTCTCGGGTAAACTTGCAATGAGATCAGCATTGTTAATCCAAATGTGAACATTTTAGTCACTAGATTTTAGTGACATTATTTCCTATCTTGGAATTCTGTCATTAACATCAGAGTTATACTAAAATGGAGCTATCCAGAAAGAGACTAGATAACTCAAATAATTAAAAACAACAACAAAACAGATTTTACAAAGGTTGAAATGACAAACTAAAATTTGAAGTTAGGTTTAAGTTAGTTTAGAACCGATGACAAACAGTCAAGTTTCTAAGTTTATAAGGATTGCTACAATGAGCAAAATAAGTACGGTTTATTTGGAAGACTAGAATATTTCTTGAATTACATGTTTACTGTTAAATATTTAATAAGAAGTTATCTTTCTATATTAAATAGAGACATCATCAAAATGGCCTCATGAGAGGAGCTCTTGGAAAACAATGCTGGAAGTTAAAACAAATTGAACTACTATAATTCAATGAAGGATTCTCTATGTAACAAACAAACACAGCTCACAGATTCACTCATCACATCAAAATACCTAAAGTTGGGCAAACTGAGGAGTAGAGAAGGGAAATGTGCAGAGATAAGAACCCCAAGACCCAGCCTGAGCTCACTGTGGTCCTGGCAAAGAAAAGGAGTGAAGGAGGGGAGGAGGATGCAGCCCAGAGCTCAATCCAGTCCTGGGAGAAAAAAAGGTGGAAGGCAGGGGCCACAGTACACCACAGCCCAGAGCTCACTCTGGTCCTGGGAGAAAGAATGGATGAAAAAGCAGCAGGTGCACCTTCTGTGGCCATGAGCATTTCTGTTTGAGGGGTCAGCATAAAATATGGCTGAACCCAGCATTCAGGGCAGAGACGTCAGAGCAAAGAAAAAACACAAAGAGCATAAGCCCTCACTGCCCTCAGTGCCCTCAGTGCCAGGCAGAAAACAAAGAAACAGAGACTGATCACTTTCTACCACCCTCCCAGAACTCTTTTCACCCACACCATCCCAGTGTTTTGGTAGACCTCAGAAGAAATTGTAAAAGTGAGTGTTTGGTTAAAGAGCAGAATATCTGCGGTTATGAAAATTTAGGAGACAGTTCCTGAGTGGTAGATACAATGTGCAAGCTAATTCCAGCAACAGGGAGGAAATGGCAGGAGCAATATAGCAGCAGACTGGCAACCACCATCATCCAGAGACACAAACACAACAGCCACATCTCCCAATATAACCCAGTCCTGACTCTTCCTGGCTGAAACCAGTGGAGGCACCCAGAGCGTCTAAGAATACAGGTGCTGCAGCTTCTGGCTGAATGAGGGCACTGGGGTTCCAAAGTCTCAGAGGTCCATAGCCCACCACATCTTCCCATGAGGATGGTGCACTGAGACCAAGGTGACCAGGTCAATAAGAAGATGCCAATCTTGCTGGAAAACATCTACTCTGAGAAGAGGTAATAGCACAATAGAAAAATAAAACACTAACCACTGAAATACAAAAGAAAGACCTCTTTGTATATACTGGCTATAGAATCTACTCTGGTAGATGCCCAGAAAGAGAAACTATCCAATAATTAAATGAATAGCCAAACTATAATACCACGGCTGTTCAGAAAGAAAATTTAAAAATCTCCAGAAAATGATCTTAAAGACAGAGTTATGTAACTTAAATGACAGAATTTAACATTGAAGTTCTGAAAAAAAACTCAACAAGATTCAAGAAAACATTGTTAGGTAGTTTAATGAACTCAGAAATAAAATCAATAAACAAATGAGTATTTTTTATATATAAATATGAATATAAATATATATTTGCATCCACATTCTCCATAATGATTTTATTCACTTTTTTTAAACATATTTTTATTTATTTATTTTTATTTTTGACAGAGAGAGAGAGAGAGATACAGAGACAGAGACAGAGAGAGAACTGAACTGGGGGAGCTCCCAGTTCAGCATATGGTTCCACAAGGGCCGGGGCCGGGATTGGATCCTCGGTCCCCAGCGCTGCAAAGTGAGCGCTTAACCCACTGAGCCATCCCGGCTTCTCCAATTCACTTTTATAGAAAGTATTTTTCAACTAAATCTGTCTCCAGTTTTATAATACAGTTGGTGGGAAAATTGCACTGAGTTTTTTGCACAATCATTCTATCAAGGTTTTCTTGTACATTCTCTGTAAATACAATATAAGATTACTGTATGTGAGTTCAAGAGTTCTAGCTCCAGAAACTTTATGATCATAGCTCTATGGTTCTATACTTTTATTATCTACAGGTATTTCTAGCTTTTATGAAAGCAGAAGAACTAAAGAATGTCTAACCTAAAATACAATATGTATACATTTGATTTTAATAGAAGTAGGGAGAAAAGAAGAGAAATATACTGTTGCAATGACTATTAATGAGGATACCATGTAGTAGCTAGTCTCTGAAAATGGTCACCTGATAAACCACACACCTCCTTCTATGCAAATCCATGCATAGTCTCTTCACCATGAGTATGGGCTGTCACTACAACTCACCTGTGAATGTGAAAAAGAATGCTATGGAAGTAGTGCTGTATGACATCTGAGGCTAGTATGTAGAAAGCCTTGCAGTTTCTACTGGGAATTTTTTGGAACACTTTATTAAGAGAAGACATTTGCCATATAAGAAGACTGTGAGTCATGTGAGAGGCCACATGGTAAGAGAAAGAAAGGCACAGTCTGAGCCATTCAAGCCATCCCAGTTCAGGCATCAAACATGAGAGTTAAAAGGACCTCTTGCGTGTCCAGCCCAATTGAACCTTCATATTACTCCAGCCAAGCCACCATCTGACTATGAATACACGTGAGATTCCAAATGACCACTAACCATATTAACGACATGAATAGTAATTAACAAAAATCAAAACAAAAATTTATTGTCTCACAGTTCTTGAGACTAAAAATCCAGAGTCAAGGTGTCAGTGGGGTTATGCTCCCTCTGAAAGGTAACAGGTGTGAATTCTGCTGGGCATTGTTTTATAACATAAATTTACAAGTAATGTTTTTTGAAGAAAGAGAAAATAAACCTCTTTAAAGACTAATTATTTCCTAAAAACAAAATAGGCCAGCTACCAGTTTCCTTAGTAAAGGTGAGCTCCACCAGGATTAGATCTTGATAATGTACTATATTATACATCAATATATTTCCTACACCTGTTAATGAGGTTTCTACTTAGTTTTTAGTGCACACTTAGTGAGTAAATAAAATTAGCTCTAGACCCTGACAGTATCAGCCATGTAGAATTGCTCTGTATTTCTTTTAAACATCAAGAAAGCAAACACAAGCAGGCAGAGAGATAAGGCTAAGGAGTTAGTTATACTCAAAAAAATTTTTTTTCAATCTCTAGAGTGAAAAAGGAAGAAAAGAGTTTTACAAGGCTGGACAGAACTGCTATCTTAAAATCAAACACCTAAGGTTATAAATGCTTCAAATTTCTATGGCAATTTTACATAAATTATTTTACTGGAGGTAAGTAGAAAATGTATTTAATTCCCATTCTATAAAGAACTAGATAGTTCAAAATTTAACCAACTTGACAGGAGTCAGGTAACTAATTGGTGACAACGAATTGGTAACCATAAATTAGGTCCTTGCCCATCTCCTTGTTTCATAATGAGCAAAAGAAGAATGTGCAGAAAAATGCAGAAGAAAAGTAATGAAACTGGTTCCCATTAATAGTGTGACTAACTTATGCTATTAATTGATACAATAGGATTTTAACAAACCCTGCAAGAGTCTCTTGTTATCTGAGTTCTGGTCAAGATGGCAGAGTAGGTAAATGCTATTCTTGTATCCTTTCACAGTCACATCAAAATTACAATTAGTCTACAGAACAACCATTATGAGAATAGCCTGAAGTCTAGCTTAACAGAAACTTATAACTAAGAAGATACAGAAGAAGCCACATCAAGACTGGTAGTAGGGGTATAGATAAAAAATGGGCTGATTCCATACACATGTGTGGAGGTTAAAAATAGGAAGGGTTGTCTGGGCTGCAGAAGTCCACCCTGACAAGTGAGTGGTCCTAACCCTACACTGTGCTGTCAAGCCCAGGCTTCTAGTCCTAGGAAGAGAAGCTCCCATAAGTTATGACTGAAGAACAGAAAAGATTGTGGTTGAGTGACTTGGAAGGCATCTGGAGTTCCAAGTATTCCTTTTATAGGGCCAATGCACAGACTTACTTTCTAATGTACTCACTTACTCTGAGCTCCAGCACTGGGGCAACAGCTCGAAAGAAGCCAGAAGCATATGAGAAAGAGCTGAATTGTAAGACTTCAGGGTGGGGCTGGAGGAGCAACTTTCACCTAGACAGAAAGGCCAGCAGAAGCTGTTATTCCTTTGTTGAGCCCTTCTCCATCCATCACAAAAATGCAGGTAACTGTTATATCTGAAGTTCCATATACCTGGCTAACACCATTTATTTGTCTGCCCATCTGTTGATTCCCTGAGACTCCTTCACAGAAATTGGGCCCACCCAAGCCATATCCAATGGCTTTTCCATACAAACAGCATGCCATGGCTCAAGCTATGGATTTTTCTAAAATCCCTCAAAAGATCACAAACCCCGAACCAGCATCACCTTGCTTTATTATGTCTTATAAATCTAGCTAGGCAGCTGCAAACCTGGGAGTTCTGATAGTCAATCTCAGTTCAGAACTAGACTTTCCCAAGCACCTCCAAGTTGAGCAAAGGTGGCACAATTTGAAGATCACTTTATAGCTTGTATCAAGAGGCCCTTGGCAAGACATAAGCAATGGTTGACCTAGACTTGCAGAAGAGCCCCTCCCAAAAGACCGCAAAACCAATACATCTGGTAGTCAGCTTCAAACCACATCAGACCACCAATCCCACCACCCCAACAAAAGACGCACCCAAAGGGCAGACAGGGTAGGCACCAGAGCCCTACTAAAATGAACCCTGATCAGGAGGATCAGCCCATGCACAACAGCTCCACCATTATAGTCATGGCCAGTCCTTACAACAAATCAGCCAGGGGTCAATTTTTCCATTGATGTGCAATCAGCCACTAAAGCTCAACTATAACAGAGGGCACACACAACTCATACAAAGGACACACCTGAAACACCTGGCTCTGGTGGCCAGGAAGACTGTGACACTGGGCCCCATAGAACATCTACCACACAAGGCTACTCTACTAAGATAAGTAGAAATATGAAGTCTGCACAACACATAGAAATAAACACACAGAGGAAACCAAAATGGAGAGACAAAGAAACACATCTCAAATAAAAGAACAGAACAAGCTTCATAACAAGAACTGAACAAAATGAAGACAGGCAATCTATGAGATGCAGAGTTTAAAATGCTGGGTATAAGAATGCTCAGTAGTTTCAGTGAGAACCTCAGTGAAGAGATAGAAACCATAAAAACAGAGATAGAAAACATAAAAAGAACCAGTCAGAAATAAAGAATATTATAACTGAAATTAAGAATATATTAGAGGTAAACAACCAGAGATTAGATAAAACAGAAGGTAAAATCAGTGATTTGGAAAATAAGGTAGCGGAAAACATTAGAACAACAAAAAGAAAAAAGAATCCTAGATTTCGGGTCAGTTTGGTGGAATAGGTAAACATTGTTCTTCTCTCCTCTCAAGACCACATCGATTACAACTAAACTGCAAAACAACCATTGAGAATCACCCAAAACCTAGTTGAGCCAAACCTTTACAAGTATGGACACACAGGAAAAGCCACCTTGAAACTTGTAGGAGGGACAGAGACACAGAACAAGTTTATCCAACACCAGTGTGTAACCATTAAAAATAAGGAATAATATCTAGGATGCAGAGGCCCCCCGCTCCCCCAAATGAGGAAGGAGTCCCAGTTCCGCACCAGGTTCCCCAACCAAGGGTTTCAGTGCTGGGGAGAAAAGTTTCCACAACTTCTGGCTGTGAAAACTAGCAAAGATGGTGGCTGAATGAGGCAGATGGTAGGTGCAGTACCATGCATTCTTCTTAATAAGCCTACACATGGTCTTACTCATTGATGGACTTATTTCCTCTGAGCTCCAGTGCTGTGTGGAAGTACTTGAAAGGTACCACATATGTATGGGAGAAACTAAAGTCTGGCTGGAGGAGCAACATTCTCTGAGACCTAGGAGCTAGCAGAATCATTTTTTTTTTAAGCTCTCCACCTCCCTACATGTAAATACAGGTAGATGCCATATTTGAGTCTCCATCAAACTAGCTATCACTGTTCATTCACCCACTTACTGATTCCTTGAGACCACACCTAACCCAAATTTTAGGCACACCCAAGCCACTTCCAGTAGCTGTTCCTTACAAACAACCTGTCTTATTTCATGTTAAGACTTTCTTAAAATCTCTCAAAGGTTTATAAAATTTGAACAAACAGCACCTGGCTTTGGCATACCCTATAATATTGGCTGAGCAGCCCTAAGGCTGGCACTAGCAACAGCCATCCTTGGCTTGCAGATTGGCCTCTCAAGGCACATCCAAGGCCAGTGTGGGCAGAAACCATCTGAATATTGCTTTGTGGCTTATATAACACAGCCTTGTCAGAGCATTGGCTGTAGTTCATCTTTGCCTAAAGTGGTCCCTTTTCAAAAGGCCTTAGGTCTGGCACTCCAAAGGTAAGATGTGGACCAAATTGAGCATCACCCAGTTGCCTCAAAAAACAACACACCGAGAGGCAGACAGCAAAGGCATCAGAACTCTGCTAAAGCAAACCCTGCTCTGTATCATTAACCATCCCACCAAAGCTACTCCTCCTATAGTCAAGACCTGTCCTCACAGCCAATCTGCCTGAGGGTCAGTCCCTTCCACTGATGTGCAAACAGCAACCAAGGCTCAACTACAACAGCAGGGCACTCACAACCCACACAAAAGACACACCTGAAACACCCAACTCTGGTGACCTAGGAGACTGTACCACTGGGATCCGTAGGAAACCTACTATATTAGACTCTCTACTAAGAGTGGGGAACATAGAAATAAATACATGAAGGAAGCCAAAATAAGGAGACAAAGAAACATGTCCAAAATGAAATAACAGAACAAAGTTCCATAAAACGAACTAATTAAAATGAAGACAAGCAATCTACCAGATTCAGAATACCAACCACTGGTTAAAAGGGTGCTCAATAAACTTAGAACTTCAACAAACAGATAGAAAACATAAAAATGAAAATAGAATACACAAAAAACAATCAGAAATGAAGAATGTGATAAGTGAAATAAAATATACTTTTGAGGGAATCAGTGGTAGACTAGATTAAGCAGAGAACTGAATTAGATTTTTGGAATATAAGCTAGCAGAAAACATCCAATCAGAGCAGAAAAAGGAAAAATGAGGATAGTTTAAGGGGTTTCTGGGACAACATCAAGTGTGCCAACATTCTCATGATAGGGGTACCAGAAGAAAGAAATAAAAAACCTGTTTGAACAAACAGTGACTGAAAACTTTTCTAAACTGGCAAAAGAAATAGGTATATAAATCCAGGAAGCATAGAGAGTCCCAAACAAGAGGAACCTAACAATGTCCACACTAAGACACATCATAATTCAAAAGCCACAGGTTAAAGAAAAATAGAGATTCTCAAAAGCAGCATGTGAAAAGCAATTAGTTATCTGTAAGGGAGCATCCATAAGACTGTCAGATGATCTCTCATCAGAAACTTTGCAGGCTAGAAGGGATTGGCACGAAACATTTAAAGTGATGAAAAGTGATGAAAAGCAACATCCAACAAAGCTATCATTTAGAATGAAGATGAGGTTACAATTTCCTCAGATAAGATCAAGATAAAGTAGTTCATTAAACCTAATTAGTATTATAAAAAATAAAGTATTTCTTTAAAAGGAAGAGGAAAAGATAAAAAAAAACTATGAATAGTAAAATGGTAATAACTACATATCTACCAACAGTATCTTTAAATGTGAATTGATTAAATGATCCAATAAAAAAATTCTTTCATGTGCTGCCCAGAAGACTTATTTCAGAACAAAATACATACACAGACTGAAATTAAAAAGATTGAAAAAGATATTTTGTGAAAATAAATAAGAAAATAAAGTCTGGAGTAGCAATATTTAAACCAATGAAAATAAGTTTCAAAACAAAGGCTATATAACAAGAGATAGAGGGATTGAGTAATCTTATGTCTGTGTATTTATCTGAAGAAATACTACTTCAAAGGGACATGGCTTGAGGTTCTGTGCCTCCTATGTGGAAAGCCCCCAGCCAAGTTCCCATCTTTCTTAGCCCCCACCCACCTGTGTGAAATGAAACCATGTCAAAAACTGATGGTATGCAGCTATGGAGACTGCTCTGGTCCTCCCCTTTCTTTCTTCCTCTTTTTTTCTGTCACTCTCTCTCTCTCTGTCAAAACCAATAAAATAAATATATTTTTTAAAGGGACATGTGAATTTATATGTTTATTGAAATATTATTTATAATAGCCAAGACATGGAGGCAATCTTGGTGTTCATCTGTTGATGAATAGTTAAAAAAAAGTTGGTACATATGTACACTGAAATATTACTCAGTCATACAGAATAAAATCTTGCCTTCTGCAAAAATATGGATGAAACTAGAGGGTACTGTGCTAAAAAAGAAAAACACATGTCACATGATTTTACTTATATATTGAATCCAGAGAACAGGATAAATAAACAAACAAAAAAGAAAAAAGCACATAAATACAAAGAGCATTTTGAAGGCTGTTGGATTGGGGTGGGAGTATGGGTGAAAGGCAAGGAGATTATAAAGTACAAATTGCTAGTTATGAAACAGTTGTATGTACAGTATAGCATAGGGAACATAGTCAATAATATTGTAATAACTGTATGTGGTATTAGATGGTTACTGGATTTATCTGGTTTATCTCTTTTTAAGTTACATAAATGTCTAATCACTGTATTTTACACCTGAAGCTAATTTAGCATTGTATGTTAATTTTAACTTTTTAAAAATTTTTCACTAAAAAAAAGTCTCTTGTTATCTCCATGAGATGATAGGGCTTCTAAGACAAAGTATAAAATAAAGTTCAACATTGATTGAGAACTTAGCATATGATAGTGAGAGTCTAGCAGTATGATGTATACGACATTGTTTAACTTTCAGAAGAACCAAGAGGTAGGAATTATTCTTGTCTCACTTAGATGAGGAAAATGAGGTTAGAGAGCTAGGATTTGAACCATGGGTGTTTGGCTTCGAGCCTATATTCTCAAATACTGTGTTCTTTGCATCCCTTGGCAGTTAGGCTATTACTTGTAATTAAACGTTATTGTCCTATTCTTATTTTCAATTCTTGGTTTCTTTTTTTCCCTAGTGAAAGACATGTATGAATTTTTTGAAAGCATCCTTCCATTCATGTGCTCAATTTTTTAGAAAATTCTTCATTTATTGTTTGAATAAACACTTTTGAGATTACAGCATGGATTGGACATTGCCCATTGCCTAAATGAGCATATAATCTGCATATAAAATGGACAAGTTGTGTTGATACAGGGCAATATTGTGCTTTAGTACTAAGAAAGTGCCCAGAAGATATGCAAACACCAGAGGAAGGGAGAAAGAAAAAAGATCAGAATTCAGAATAAGGTATCATCTGAGCTGAGTTTTAGAGGAAATAGAATTTTGTCGATATAAAGAGTTGATAGAGTCACACTAAGCAAAGGATAATATTATAAACGAGTGGAGGAGGAAGCCTTATTCAGAAAATTGTAATAGTTCAGCACAAGGTAATACTAGCATCAACAAGACTCAATGAATGTGTAGATGTAGTGGACAAGAAATGGTAGATCAATTGGGTAATGTACTACTTATTGGCATACCTGGAGGTCCAGAAGAAAACTAAAACTGTGTGTGTGTGTGTGTGTGTGTGTGTGTGTGTGTGTATTTGGAATTGTGTTTCCAAAAGAAAAGTCCTATGGTTGAGTGATTTTTTCCATTAAAGCCAGCAGCCACTAAATCAACAACAAAAAATTTTATTGGCGTATGGGTAGACTGATTTATAATTGAGGACTTTCAAGGCAGGTAAAGTGAAAATATAGAGGACCTAGTGCACTGGCCATGAACAGAGAAAATGGTAGAATGACAGCATTAAGGCCTTTAGAGAATGAAGTGTGTGATGCACTGAACAAAAGTGGAGAGCTTGAAGAACTGGAGGTCTCTAAAAGAAAAAAAAACTGGGTAAATGTACATGTGAGTGAAGCACCAAGAAGGAGTAAAAGTAAGAGGCTTTGTTTGAAGATTGATGCTTTGTGGTTTAAGATTTCCAGATTTGTAGAAGTGATGGTGACTTTTGTAGTGGAGAAAGATTATGACATTACCAATTATACCTCTATTGGCTTATTCTCTGCTAGTTAGCAAATGACATAGTGCTTTTGAGGAAAAGGTACTTGAAAATTATATAGTATTCTTTGTTATCTATAGGAATATCCTAAAAAGTGGCACTTGTGTTCAATTGACATGTGTAATTTTTTTACTTCCAGCTATTTGATATAGGACTATTTAATAATAACCTTCTCTAGAGATACTGTACAGATAAAAATCTATCTATAAAATATTTTATTCAATAATGTAATTTGTTCTTTCACTGACCATATGAAAAGTATAGTAAAGTATATGGTTTCCCAGATATATTAGAGATATTTACCTGTTTTGTTTTTCTATTCTTAAAGAGCCTTCTGCCACATACTTTAAAAATATCCTCTAAGTTAATTTTTGGCCTGTTGAAAGTGAGGCTTTTCTTACCCTGAAAACAATTCATGTGCAAGGCATGTTTATCTATTAAGACTTCTTGGGGAAACCGGGACGGCTCAGTTGGTTAAGCGCTCACTTTGCAGCGCCGGGGACCAAGGATTGAATCTCGGCCCAGGCCCGTGTGGACCCATATGCTGAACTGGGGAGTTCCCCCAGTTCAGTTCTCTCTCTCTCTCTCTCTCACACTCTCTTTCTCTCTCTCTCTCTCTCTCTCTCTCTCTCTCTCTCTCTGTCAAAAGCAATAAAATAAATAATAAATTAATCTTAAAAAAAAAAAGACTTCTCTGTGTAGACTAAGAATGTGAGAGCTTTGCCAAACACTTTCTGAAAGATAAACAGTTGATCTACCTTAATATTTGTAATGTAAAGGAATTTTCTCTGAGATGCCAAATTAGGATAAAAATCAACTCACTGAAAACTCACATAGTAATTACAATTCCCTTTGGGAGCAAGTTAAAAAATATTGCTTATGAAAATAAATTTAAATTATAAAATCGGTGATCAAAGGAAGCCGGGATGGCTCAGTGGGTTAGGCGCTCACTTTGCAGCCCCAGGGACCGAGGATCAAATCCCGGCCCTGGCCGTGCTGACCCATAAGCTGAACTGGGGAGTGCCCCCAGTTCGGTTCTCACCGAGGCGAGACTCCAGCCCAGTTCTTGCCTTGTGCAGCCCCGCGCTCAACTGTGGAATGAAACTATGTGGAAAAACTGATGATGTGCAACTATAGAGACTGTTCTGGGCCCTCCCCCTTCTCTCTGTCTCTGTCTCTATATATCTCTCTCTGTCAAGAACAATAAATAAATCTTTAAAAACAAAATTAGTGATCAAGCTGTATCATAGTAAAAATGAAATCAACTCTGGGTACATGTACTTAGAATTATTTTGGTAAAATTATTAGTCACATCTTAAACAGAAGTAACCATTTCAACCTACAGAAAACCAGTACCAGTCACTATTCAAAAGAGAGAACATATACGATTTAACTTAATGTTTTTTTAAATGTCTACAGGTGAAGATGGCGGCATGAGAGGAGAACCCAGACATCTACCTGGGAAGGGACTTACGAACAAAAAGGAACCCACAGGGGAAACCCTGAGAAGCACCCTCAACTGAGAGAACCACACAACGCAGAACAACACACAAAGGTTAGAGGAAAAAGGGGAGAGCGGGAGAGGGAGGGAGAAGGAGCAGTTTGGGGACAGGAACGGA
>PVKE010027167.1:0-21788 GCA_004027555.1 Craseonycteris thonglongyai | reverse complement strand
GGCCCATGCGGACCCATGTGCTGAACTGGGGCGTTCCCCCAGTTCAGTTCTCTCTCTGTCTCTGTATCTCTCTCTCTCTCTGTCAAAAAAAAAAATAACTAAAAATAAATAAATAAATAAAATAATATTTTGTTTTTTTCTGATATTTTCTTGTTGAAACCAGAGATAAAGATATATTGATTATTAGAAAGTTTTTGAATCCTTTGGCAGACCATCAGTAAATTTTTCAGAAATCTCTATAAAGACTTTATAAATTCCTGTCAAATTGACTCTAACCTCCATACTGCTTTCAGACTTGATAAAATTGCCTATTTCAACTGTATACCTCTTTCTTTGGTTTCTCTGTGGTGCTTGAAACTGTTCACAGACCTTTCTTAAAACTCTCTTCAATTCCTGTGCAGTTGTACTTAGTTTTTCTCCCACTGACATGCTGTCTTCATTTCCTGTTTCAGCTCCCCTTCCCCCTTCTGCTACATAAAGGGGGCCCTCTGCCAAATTTCTGTTCTCTTTCTGTGCCTTTTTCCTTTATATTTTTCATGTACTCTTATGGCTTCAAATTTTATATATTCTTATAGCTTCAGACTAAGTTGAACTTTTCTTAACCTATTTCTTTAGCAGCAGGCCTCTTTTATGGTTCCAGTTCCAATTTCAGATCCCTATCCACGAGCTCCATATTTGTATCTTATGTAATTTTTCTGACATCCAGGCCTTGCTGATCATCTGGGCTTGAGCATTTGCTTCTTTGGTGCATTTGCTTCTACATGTTCCTCCTTAATACAAATCACCTCTCTAATTCAAAATCTCTCGGCTCTAGATCAATACATTCGATACATTCAACCAATTCCTTAATAGCACTATGTTAATATTTTTAAAATCTACAGTGATTTAATTTATTATACACAGAGCTTTACCAGTCTGATCCTTTTCTGTTGTCCTTTGCCTTGGTAAATTGTGTCACTTTCTATGTAGTTTCACAAACTGGAAATGTGGGATTTTCTTTGTCTCATCTCCATATGCAACACAACTCCATCATCACTGTTGATTGAATCAAAGCCACCATCGCCTTTCCCATTTACTGACAGGATAGTAAAATAGCTAGCAAAACTCAGGCAGGCAGGCCTTGATAGCCATGGTCCCCATACCTAAGAAATGTAAATATAAGCCTTGGGTTTCTGCTCCATCTCTAAGGAACATAAATGTAACTTTGAAAGACTGGCACCGGATACTAAAAAAATAAGGCAAAGGCCTGAACCCCTTCCCTCTTCTACAAGATAAAAACAGTAGCTTTCTTTTTTCAGCAGATGTTCCACTTTTGGGGTCCCCTTTCATTTCGAGACCTTTCTTCCTTTCCAATAAACTTCTGCTTAACCTTTCGCATCCTCGTTCTTTGAGTGTGTTATAACCCAGGCGAGACAAATTCATAGGAGAGCCAAATTCATAAGCAAGGTGAGTTTATTATAAGCCGATGACCACAGAGGACTAATGTCTCTCAAAAACCTGTGGCCCCAAATGCAGAAGGTGAGGGGTTTATAAAGGCAAAAATTACAACTTGTTTATCTAGTTAGGTTTAGCAAAAGTGTTTGTACAGAAGCCAAAAAGCATATTCCAAATTCTGATCCGGGAACAGTTGAAGAGTTTACAATAGCTAGGGGCACCTGCATAATCACAATGGCCAGGGGCCCTGCAGCAATGATAAATTACAAAGGTGGTGAGGGGGAGCTGGAGAAATCACAGTTTGGGGCTAGTGGCACAATAATGGAAAGTACAATACTACGTGCAGAATGTCAGGTATTCACTATAACAAGTGCATGAGACAAAGAATCTGGGACGGTCCACACACCATTTCCCTGTTTTGATACCACTGTAGCTTCCCAACTGTTTTTTCCATGTAAGCACTTTTTCTTCTCTACACTGTTGTTTCCTGCAACTAGAATCAAGCTTCTGTTCTCTGAAATTTCAGCCATTCTTTAAAAATCTTAGTATACAGTTGCTTGTTCTTCAAACTCTCCTGTGATATATACCAACTCTCAAGTGTTATTTTATTTTTCAAAACAGCAATGTGATGGCAAGCTTTGTGCTTTAATTATACCCATTTCACAGGTGTGGAATCTAAGGATTAAAATCAGAAATGATATACCCAAAGCTACCTAACATGTTGGTAACAGAGGATGACTTTGAAAACTGGTTTAGGTGACTTAAAATTCATCCTTGTGTACAATACCATTGTACTAAATATTCAGTCTTTTCTTTAACACATTGGTGTTACTAATATAATACTTCTCTTGTGCGTTCAATCTTTTATATTCCCAATAAAACAAGGACACAAGCATACAGTGTTGACATGTTGGATTCAACAAAAAAATATCCATTTCCCTCATAAAAAAATCCCGCTTCAGAAGATCTTAATAATTATTGACAATCTATGAGTAGGTTCTATTTTTATTTTAACACTATTAACAATCTTCATAAGATATGGCATATATCTAGTTATTATAACTTTGCCAACATTATAGCTATCCATGACATAATTCAGGTTTTAGAAGATATAAACACATTCCTTAAAATAAGTATCCCTAAAAAAAATACCCAGAGGTGCAATTTATATATGCCATTTAAAATGCCACAGAGTTAAAAATAGATAATGTGCTTAATGTTATGCATTATAGAAATTCACAAACTGAGTTTACAAGTGATTAAGTAGACAAATGTTGACATTTGCAATAAACCATAGGCGTAGCTTTCATGTGAACAATAGAAGGTAAACAGTGAGTTCAGTAGCTCAAGTGTTCAGTAAAAACCATAACTGTTAAATTTGGGGAAATATGAAGGTATGATGTGGACTTCTGAATATTCTGAATCACCTAAACTTTTCCTTTTTAACCCATTGGCAGCTTGGACAGAACAGATAGAATTAACCTAGGTGTTAGACTCAAATAGGGGAGTACAAAATAGTCTAGAGTAGCTGATATATCTGGAACTATGAATATGTCTAGGGCAGGCCTGGGCAGACTTTTTCAGAGCAAGGACTACTTTTCCAAGTGTCGTGGTCCACTAGCTACTTATTTTATTATGGAAGTGGTTACTGTAAAATTTCTTGGCAGCTCACTGGTAGACCATGATCAACTTTTTGTCCAGCCCTGGTCTAGAGAGTTCAGCAATCATCTAAGGCCAAACAATTTATTCTTAAACAGTAAATAGTTCAAAAACTTAAAAAAAAAGGTAATATGTTCAGAGCAGTAGTGCCTATGCTGTCACTCTGTCAATAGTGGTCAACCTGTCCAGAGTGATCTCTCTGTCTGGGTTATGTGTATGGATTAGTAGTGTATTTACGTTGGTAATTGTGTCAGGGAGATGTTTTCCTAGTAATTTTTTTTTTTTTTTTTTTTTTAGCTAAGGGTTATTTATGTCTTTATGTTTCTTTCACACTTTATTTTATTGTTAGGGGAAGGTAACTCAAAAAAAAGCCATATTCTATTTGAAAATCAGTGTCAGTATGGAGGTGAGAATAAGTAGACTTTTTGACACCTGTTGGGAAACTGGCTCTAACCATGTAAGCAACATCCCTCAGATCTGGCCTCTCTGATCCTGCAAAGAAATTGCTCAACAACCAAGGGCAAAGGAATCTGCACCACTACAGCTGACCTTGACCCTAGAATATTCAAAGGTGAGCATGGGAAGCCAGGGCCACCTCAGGGGTCAGAACCCTGTCTGGGATCCTGGTAACCTGTTTAGCAGGGTTCCTCTTCACCATCATCTGAGATCTTTTGCAGACTCTCAACCTCTTACAGTCCTTTCTCTCTTTGACTTTTGTATCCCTAACTACTATAGTTTCCTGTGCTTGCAAATGAGGCCTATTGAGTGAGCACAACTAATACATAAGCTATGTGACCTTAGGAGTCGAATTTCCTGTTTCAATATTCACTAATGTACTCTCAGATCCCACATCAGTAGATGAGGTGATATTAATACTAAAGAATACGAAAGACTAAAGTTATTTATGTAAAGTACCGAGCAGTACATGTAGTACAGAGTGAGCTTGAAACAGAAAGAAATTATGTTGTTTTTATTTTCTTTTAAAAATTACTTAGAGATATTTTAAAAAATTTATTTGTGTATGGTTTTCACATACACACAAAAATAGTGGATAATAGTGGATAATTGTGTTAACTGCCTATTATTAGCACAAAACTTCTCTAGAATTTTGTAATGTGTCATAGGAAGACATGATATTTAGAAGGAGAATGATATTTAGATGGCTTTGAGTGATGAACAAAATATGTTAAAATGATGAGATAGAGGTGTAGCATAGAAAGAGAATAAATAGTATGTGGAGATAAGTCTGACTTTGGTTCTGGTTAGAAATTAATCTTAAAAATATAAGCATAGATTTCTGAGGGAGAAAAGAAACTGAGATGGGAAATGTGTTTGGGGCTGGATAATGGAGGGTTTTGCAAGGCAAATTAAGGAGTCTTGAATTTTGTCAGAAGGTTGATGATGGTATAAACAAGAGGTAGATATAGTCAGCTTTTTCTTTGAATCTACCTCTCTGAGAATGGAACAGTAGAGTCAGGAAGATCTGCACAAAGGATCTTATAGTTTTTTTTTTTAATTTTATGGTATCTTACTCTATCATAATGGTCAATAGGTTGGAGACAAATTTGTGTATTCAGGAGCATTTGGAGTTCTAATAAATGACATTTGATTATTTGTGGTGACTGAAGAAAGAAAAATAACTACATTTTGCCCTTAGTAACTGGGGCTATGATGATACCATTTGTTAAGAAAGAAAATATCAGAAGGAGAAAACATGCAGAAATGGGGAGAAATGCACTTGGTAATAAGCAGTCACCTATCTGAGCCTGGAGGTGAGGGAACAGGTCTTGGCTGAAAGATCAACTTACAGATCTTGGTATAAAGAAGCCAGTAAACCCATGAGAACAGAGAATAACTATGGAGAATATTTAATAAACAAAAAGCCAGGGTGTGCAGCTTACCTATTGTTAATGAATTGAATAGTATGCCCTGCATGTGGTGGATAGTCAGCAAGTCCAAAATTAATTAATATTTAACAAAAATAAATAAATAAAAGCTTTTAATTTTAAGAATCTTCTCAGTGCAAAAATGACTTCATGCAAATTAAAATTTTTTAAAGTTTGGTTGGTGTTTTGGATTTGTTTTGGGTTGTTCCTGCCATCAGAAGATGGCTGGTGATGGCCTGACTTCCTGACATGAAATTAAGGACAGGGAACTGGGCCACCAGATCCTGGCAATTGGTACTTCTTAGAGTAGCCATTCAGAGAAAATATGTCTTCTGAAAAATAATAAGCTTCTAATAAGAGCTAACTGAATAAATGAGTGACTGAAAAAATCTCTTTTGCTTCCTAGGTACTAGAGTGGTAGTAGAAGAAAAGCAGAAAGAAGAAATCACTCAAAATTTACATAGAAAACAGGAAAATTAAGTAGTGTGAAGCAGAAATGACAAGGTAAATAGGTCCCTTAGACCTGAAGCAAAACGCTCATCATCACCTTTGAGGCTTTCTATATTTTAGCAATATTGATACACTATCATCACAACAAATGTTTATGTAGTTGCAATCTAATGCCTCATCACACATTAATTTTAATCATGATCCATATTACCCGTATATTAATGTTTTTTAAAGCATTAGAAATAAATTCATATTTAAATGCTGTCAGGTTTCTGTGTCATCCCAGGAAATGTGTGGCCTGTTGATTATCCCATCAGAATCCTGCCCTTCCGCTGTGATTGCGTCCTCCTTCATGCACATATCCTTAGAGCGTGGCTAGGCAGTGCGCTCAGAGATAAGTCACCTACAGAAGGTAGGTTCACCTCACTAAATCACCAATTCGAGTTCTGCAGCCCTTGATCATGTTGTCACTTCACATGAAGAGACTCAGAGAGTAAACTGACTTTTACTGTCTTCTCAGAAAAGAACAGAGTCAGATCTTGAATTTTCTAACTTGATTGAGCAGTATTTTACCTGGCTGCAAAGCTACCATATGCTACACACTTTCCAATTGCCTTTAGACTTGCTAAGTGCATTTACAGGCTGAGAACAAGCAGAAGAGAAAACGTGGTAGATGCAATGAAGTCTTTTTTCACACTGCCCTTTTTATTATTGTGTTATATATATATAAAAAAAAAGCAGGCTCAAAATAGATTGAGGTAGATTTATCTTTTAATGAAAATCACCAGGAGGTTTGAAGTCAAATATACTTATCTGTTTCTCATGTCTCCTGTGCAGGACTCGTTTGCAGTGCTGACCTTGCAGTACGGTCCTAGAGGGAGCTGCAATGATGTTGTGGACTGATGGCCTTCAGAAGGGACTTTTAAAAGAGACAATGAAGCCAGCATGCCTCCTTTCAGTCTCCGTTGTCCAAGGATGTGCATGTCAACTTTTCTGGAGAGCAAATGGCAGAAAAGGTCAGGGGCACCCTGTGTAGCAAAAGGAGGAAGTTCTCGGGACATTGTGAGGAAGCTGGCCTCAGGCGCTCAAGGCTGCCTGCTACACTTACAGGGTTCAGTGCTCACCTGAACTGAGGGTTGGAAGTTGGGTGGGTTTACAGTTCAGGGTCCTTTCACACATTCCCCCTGCTGGGCATTGCACAGAGCAACTCTGGGGGAACTAACTGTCTGGGGTTCCTCACCACCGACCAATGCAAGTTCCTCTTCCTGCTGCCGTGACAGTCTCATGACACCTAAAATGGGCTCTCTGAAACCTGCTTTAAAACTATACCATTCAATTCTGTCTTGTTACATAAACCAACAGGGTTTCTTTTTGGTTTTGATTTCCTCCTGACACAAATTTCAAAGTTCATAACAGAGAAGAGGTGGGTGTTAGGAGGAATTAAAGCAGAGGTAAGAAAAAAAGGAGGCAAGGAAATGACATTTAACGAAAGATTCTTGTCAGCATTTTAACACTTATCTATAAAAAGACCGCACTGGGGACATAGAGTAATGAGAATTTAATGTCAAAATAATTGTAATTTTATGCCTAAATACACTCAACATGACAAAGAATTCTCTTAATCTTTATTAGGAATACAGGTGGGGACACTTTAATTTTATTTCACAAACTTCATCGCTACCGGAAAGAAATACCTTCCAAAAGCAATAGATAATAGAAAAACACTATTGCATCAAATGTTCTGGAGAACATAAATAGCATTGCACCGATCTCTTAACTTCCTCAACTGGAGTGGTGTCTCAGTCTAGCTGGTAGTAATTAAAATGCTATACATCTATCTCTTCAAATGGAAAGTTTTACATTTTATGTATATTAGTATACAATCACCTTACTATAGATAGATTCCATTAGTAAACAGCAAAGCAAACTGGAAGAACTGATGTGGGGAAGTACTTTTTAATCTATTACTCTTGAATGAAATGATCAGTGAAATTGTGCACTGCTTCACATTTTAAGGATTTTTGTAAATTGAGGAAACAAATAAATCTTCTGTATAAATGTGCTTGCCTGACACTTATTGTAGTAAAATCTACCCCTACCCTACTCCTGCCCTTCTAATTTTAATGATTCACAGAACCACTTAGTGTCCAGCCAAGGATGGCTGAATAAGCTTGATTAAATTTCAACTATTCCACTCACCTGAAATTGGCAGTCCCTGCACCCCCTTAAAACCTACTGAAGCTTCAATGAAACTAACATTTTCTATAAAAAAGGTGTCTTTAAAGAAATAAAAAAATATATTTTTTATTTTCTCCTCTTATTTTATTTTTTCTTATCTAAGACACACTTTAACTTAAATTCTGTTGTGTAATGAAAATTATGTTTGTAGCTGGATCTGGTTGAAAAAAAATTGTTTTTATCCATATTAGTTGAAAGCATATGAAGACCTTTTCATATGAAAGCTTAAAATCCAGAATAATGAAACTAAAACAAGAAAAGAAAAAAAAAAACAGCAAAACTTATCAGGGCAGTTACAACTTTTACACATGTATGAGTTGATATGAAATGGAGCATGCTGTCTCCAGATCTGAAAAGACTACTACCTCTGTTCTATCCTTTTTAGTAGAAGGCCTATTAAAAGTTAGAAGACACACATATCTTAAATATACTGAAAGAATAATAGCTGACATTACGAATGAAGAAAAAATAGGCAATGCTAAGATTATCAAATTTTATTTTGTCTTCTTTGCATATGAAGCTCTATAACTAAGATCAGAATGTCTAGATTTACTGTTTGTTGTTGTTTTGTTTTAAAAGGTGACCCACAGTAAGCCAAATTAACAAGTGATACCATGACGCTGTTGAAAATATTTGACACAGAGGAGGCATTTATAATCCTATATTAAAAGAGCGAAGAAATTAATGAACGATATCCTGAACTTAATTTATGATTATGGTATAAGAAATTTATAAAAATGTGAAGGATGAGTTCCACATTTTAAAGTTTACAACATCAGATAATTTTTTGAATCAATACTCAATCTTACACTGAATTCCAGTGTATAAAATTGTTTTAGTCATAAATAATGGGTTTGTTGAATTAGACATAGAGTATTTTTCCACTTTAAACTCTTCCTTCATTAGCATTCGAAGCTATGGATTTAAAGTTTGTGGTAACTCTGAGTTTTCAAGTTATTTTTTATTTATTTATTTTTTAAAGATTTGTTTTACTGTTTTTGACAGAGACAGAGAGACAGAGACATAGAGATAAAGAGACAGAGACAGAGAGAGACAGAGAGAAGGGAGAGGGCCCAGAGCCATTTCTATAGTTGTATGTCATCAGTTTTCAACATGGTTTTGTTCCACACAGGTGGACCAAGGACCACATAGGGCAGGAACCAGGCTGGGGGCCTACTGCATGGGAGGCATGCCTTATTCAGCCTATGGGTTCACATGGGCCAGGGCCAGAATTTGATTCTTGGTCCCTGGGGCTGCAAATCAAGCACTTAACCCACTGAGCCATTCCGGATTCCCTCAAGTTATTTTTAAAATGATTCTTTGTCTCAGAAACTATTTTTTTGTAGTCCCTATTATATGCCAGACACTGTTGTAAATGCTGAGAATAGAGAAGTAAATAATGGAAGCAGGATTTTCTGCCTTCTCAAAGCTAATGTCCTAGTAAAAAGGAAATAGAAAATAGGTAAGAAATTAGTAATATGCAGATATCAGATACTGATAAGTGTTGGGGAGAAAAATAAAGCAAGAAAGACATGGGCATGCATTTAATATGATGTAATTAGGAAAGGCCCTCTGAGAATGTGACATTTGAAGAAAGAACAGAAGATGTAGGAAGTGAGTCATGGAGTTACTGAGAGGTAGAGAGGGAACATTGGAAGAGGATACAGCAGTACGAAGGGTCTGAGGCAGAAGTGTGAGTGATATGCCGGGGGGATAGCAAAGAGGGCAGTGGGGCTAGAGTGATTGAAGAAGGGGAATCATCGTATGTGAGTGGTGCAGTATCGCAGATCATGTAGGGCCATTGTCAGGGCTGACTTTATGTCAGAGTAAGATGGGGAGGTTAGTATTTCCAGCCCCAAATTTCTACCACTTGGATGCATTGATTTCATTTTAGCATCAAGATTCATTTGACAGTTATTCTTTTGGAGCATCAGTTCAAAATAAAGCTAATCCCCATGACTTCAGCTTTCTCCCTGAGTCAGAAAGGAAGGTTTTGTTGTATTTTGTCACATAACTATCTATTATTGTCAAGACCTAAAGGAGTATGAATATTTGATGAAGGGCACTGGAATTAAAGCAATGTAGATGAGGTCTAAATTGTGTTCAGAAGATCTAAATGTATTTCTCATCCTGGATATCCCAAGACAGGGCAGTGGTCTGATCACAAGGGTGGGATGAAGAGTGTGGCAGCCCCTGGCTCTGTGTCTAGGCCTTCTTCACAGAGCCAGAATCAGGGCTGAACACCTGGTGTCTGACTCATCAGGAAAATCTGGAGACCAAGAGGAAGCAGCACTTGTGTGGCAGTGATAATTCAGAACAAGGAGACCAGCAATTCCTGCCCACTGAGCCCTGGAGGTCTGCATTTTAAAACAAAGCTTGGCCACAGGCCCCTGTGTCCTGGCACAGCTATTAGATCAATATAGACTAGTAGTATTCCTTAAAAGGATGACCCAACACTTCTTCCAATAAAATGATCTCCATTCCAGATCATTTGCAAGTTTTGTTTTTGTTTTTGTTTTGTTTGTTTGTTGTTGTTGTTGTTTTAACTCATAATTGCAAATAAAGGAGTTTAGATTTGAATGCCTGATGAAACATTTCCTGTCTTCTCAAACAAAAATAACAATGTTTGTGGCCTGAGTGTGTGTGGTCAATGCTAGATTACTCAATAGAAAGACAACCAGCCTGATGGGGACACAAAAAAATTGTTTAGAAGAATTTGATGATTGATTTAAAGAACATAAACTCTTCTTGAAGACTTATTTTTCTTCTTACACTTATTTTACTACATAGTGCTGCTTCCATTTTTGATTATATATGGAAGGTCACTATAAATGTTTAGGGTTCAGTTCTCTAAAGAATTTACTTCTTGCCACGCAAGAACTAAGTAATGATCCTATCTCAAGCTGCAGATAAGTTCTTTGTGGATAACCTAGTGATGTTATCATCTCATGCTGATCAACAAGGTATTTTAAGATCCTGCTTATCAAATTTGCATTGCAGCAATAAGAACAAGCTAATGCTGCATGGAAGAACTAGTTTAACAACTTCTCTTGAGAATAAAAATGTGACGAACAGGGTCTGGTCAACACTAAATTATGGTCAATAATTAACTCATTTTTACATTATTAGTATACTTACTGTTTAGTAAATGTCAAACACTATGGTGAGAAGATAATTTCAAACTTCAAGGATTTTTTTTTTAAGATTTATTTTATTGCTTGAGAGAAGGTGAGAGAGAGGAATGGGGGAGGACTCAGAGCAGTCTCCATAGTTGTACATCATTAGTTGTAACATGGTTTTATTCTGCACAGATGGATGTGGGGCTGCACAGGGTAGGAACCTAACTGGGGGTCTCCTGCATGAGAGTTGAGAAACAGTTGCACTGTAGTTCAGCCTATGGGTTTGCATGGACCAGGGCTGGGATTCAATCCCCAGACCTCATGGCTATAAAGGAAGCATTCAACTGACTGAGTTATCCCGGCATGCCAAATTTCAAGCATTTTTATCATTAATTATCATCTTTTTGTAAAATCAAATACATTTTCAGTTGTAAAACTGTAATTTAAGTGAAATTAAAATAAAACAAATCATTCATAAAAACTACCAATGCTAAAAAGCACTCTCACTTTAGAGATGTTAGAATATTAAAATATGTGTGCCTTAGAATCAAGGAAATACAATGGAATAAAATAAATTCATCTAACTAAAAGTATCACAAACCCACTATGTCCCTGGTACTGTAAGAGGCACTCTAGGCATAACAGAGAGAAGTAATACATGCAACCTCTGTCTCCAAACTTTTATCAGTTTTACAAAGTAGATAGAAAATTAGATAAGTAACAATAAGAAAGTTAGGACTGTACTTTCATAAGGAAAATATAAATTGATGTTTGAGCTGAGACCCAAATGATAAATAGGTGTTGATCTCATAGTATGTAGTGAGTGTTAGGAAGGGTATTCTAGCTAAAAGGATTAAGTTTAAGAGAATAGAAATAAAAGGGTCCTAAAAATAAATACTATGGCAGACCATACTGCTTGCCACACAAAATAAGAGTCAAGAAGTACGATTAGGGAAAGCTGGGATTGCTCAGCGGGTTAAGTGCTTGCTTTGAAGCCTCGAGGACCGAGGATTGAATCCCCGCTCCGGCCCAGGCGGACCCACATGCCAAACTGAGGTGTGCTTCCTGAATGTGGTGAGGCCCCCAGTTCAGTTAAAAAAAAAAAAAAAGAAATACGATTAAAAAGACAAAAAGATACAAGTTCCTGAAGGGGCTTGATAAGCAAAGAATACTGAAACCCTACATTTAGACCTATAACAACTATCATTTAAATACAATCAGGGTCCTAGTCACCCTGTGTGCATCTTCTTCTTTAGCTACCCAGTTTCCTTGGGATTGAATGGACTTAAATGTTTGTGGTAAGGAAAATGTTTACCTGAGGAATCAACCTGTTATTAACAAAACTGACTTGAGACATACAGGTGTGCACATGCAGAGAAACTTCACTTTTGCACCAGGAAAGCTGGAAGCAGGATGTTGTCTGAAAATTATTCCTTCATCTGAATATTCCAACAGACAGGATTTTAAAATATTTTTTAAAGGTTTAGTTTTATTTTTTGAGAGAAGGTGAGAGAAAGAGAGAGAGAGAGAGAGAGCCCAGAGCAGTCTCCACAGCTGCCAATCAATAGCTGTGACATGGTCCCATTGCACACAGGTGGATGCGGGGCCTCAAACTGCCCCTGCCACCCCCAGTATGGGAGGTGAAAACCCCATCAACCCTGGTATCCAATTGGGTTACCAATTGTACTATAGTTCAGCACATGGGTCTACATGGGCTGGGGCAGGGAACTGTACCCAAGACCCACAATGGCAAGGGAAGTGCTCAACTACTGAGCCATTCTGGCATCCCAGGAATTTTAAATTTACATTTATACCATAGAATACTAAATAGTAGTGAAAATGAATCGAATAGTGTCACATGCATTGACATCAATATAACCCATAAATATCATGCTAAGAGAAAATGCCAGTGGTAAAATGTCACATAAAGTAAGATTCTACTTTTATTGAGCTTAAAATATGCATAATAAACTATGAATCACTTAATAATATAAACATGTGGTGAAATTATCATGGAAAATCAAGAATTCTATACTCTATTTTGTCATGAATAATGACAATGGTAAGTTTTCTATAATTTATTTGCTATGAGAAACTATTTCTCTTGTAACAAACCTTTTACCCTCAGACCATAGTACATCAAAATTTCTTCTCATCATTAAAATTACTTTCAGTCAATTATCACCTTTTTGTATGTTGGAATATCAGACTCTAAGAGGGTATTGTTATTCTCTCCAGGTAACAGATATTTTGAAAATCAGAGATTTCACAGCAAATAATTGGAGGGAGTCAGAACCAGACCAGGCTTTTTTTATCTGTAGCCCTGGGCTCCTTCTTGCATGGACATAACTTAATTAGTAACAGTGAAATTCTTTCCACACTCTATCAAAGAAACAATGTCCGGAGATACAATGGCTAAATCAATAGTCATTAGCTTTATGTTGGTATTGAACACTTTAAAAAATGTTCAGGATAATCTAGGAAATCAATATTTTAGGAGGTGTTAACCTATATTTCCCTGATTTTTACCCCCAACAAGGGCCCTAATTTTAATAAAACAAACTTCCTTGGTTGAGAATTTTACCTTATTTGGAGCTGATTATTCTGATGACTAAGTTTTGGGTCTGGTCCCCTGCTCTCTCTGCCTTCCCATTTCAGAGAAAGAATGTGTCTGTGAGCTCCCTGGGAGTCTCTTTCTTTATTTTTCATATGGATCTTCAATTGCCTATTAATTAACAATCGCTTTTCAATATATTTTTCTAGGGCATCAGTTATGGTGCTTAACAATAGCTGTTCAATCCAATTTTCTATAAAATTACTATTTTTCTTATACTTGGTATATGGCACCAATATACCATCTGAATTCACTGGGTGATAGAAGGGCCTAAATCAGTCTAGGATGCACACATAAGTTACACAAATAGATGGCCTGAATTCCATGTCAACTACTTCTATTGGACCATTGTTTATCCTTCAGCTCACATCTATGGCCTCCACAGGGGTTCCATAGGACCATGTGACAGAGAGGGAAAATTCAGGTGTGGTTCTCAGGTAGGTCAGCTTCACGGGTTGTTATATGCTGAAAACATATACCTGCTATACTTCAGCCCAATGGTGAGAGGAAATTCCCCTAGTTAGCAGAGTTAGGACTAGTATCTTTGGTCATTCATTTTATATCGAATTGGCAGATGATTTGAATAGTTGAATAGGGACCTAGACAGATAAAGATGGGAAGCTAGAAAACAGAAAGTCTGAACTATTTTATGCAGATGGATTTGGGAGAAGATGTGAAGTTCATGGATTATTGGGTCTCACATTAATGTCTGACAGAGACGTAAAATTTCTGTCACAGAAGAAAATTTTAACCACTAGGGAGACAAGATGGCTCCTCTTGATGGTGGCTTTCAGTTCATTTCTCAGCCAGCACAGTACTCATGCAATGGACCCATGAACAGATCGGCAGTGATAGCCAAGATGCAACTATGCATGGGCCCAACAGTGTGGGTTCCCATTCAGTAAGGCTGAGTTGGCTATTGCCATTGCTGAATGTACAAACTGTTAATGGCAGCAACCAATGTGGGTCTTCAATATGGTACCAATTCAAGCTGAACAATTTGAAAACATGTTGAAATTATACAAATTAGACTCTTTCAACCCCAGAGGAGGTAGCAATTTAACCATATGAGGACTGACATAATTCTGGATATGAATTTTCTTTCCTACACATGCTACTTCTGCCAAACTTACCATCCAGGCTTTTACAAAATACCTAATTCACTGGAATGGCATCCTGAAAATCTTGGACAGATAAGAAAATGTTATGCCAAACAAGGTGAAGCAATGGATGCATTACCATTACTATAAAATCTATAATACTTGTCCCATTATATATCTTATCATCACAAAGTGGTCACCTAATATGATAATGAAATGACCTCCTAACTGTTTAGTAAAATAACAAGTCAGAGGCAAGATACCATGCAGGTTTTGTCTGCTGTCTTCTAAGAAGTGTAATATGCGTTAAATTAAAGGCCAATATATGGTGCTGTGTTTCTAATATATGGGATACCAGTCCCATAATTAAGTAATAAATGTACCATTGGCTCTTCTTCTCATTTCTCCTATCAACATATTTTGGAAAGTTGAGTTTTCTGTACTTACAGTTTAAACTCTATTAAATTATAAATCCTTATTTCTAGTAGGGGCATGTTTCTTCCAGTGAATACAATAAAGATCCTACTGAACTTTGGTTGTAACAAAGATTCCTACCTTATCAAATTGGGATGCTTCTGATAGTGAGGCAACAGGCAAGGAAAGGATTTATTATACTAGTAGGGATAATTGATGTTGGTCACAACAAAGAGTTAGAGTTAGAGTTACATGATGAAGAAAGGGAAGAGTATGTCTAGGACCCAGAAAATTTTGTGGGTGTCACTTGGTGCTTTAGTGCCCAGAAATAAAAATGAGTGAACAATTGCAGCCGTCAGGGTCCATCACTGTTGAGGATGTTGGGATGGCTCAGTGGGTTATATGCTTGCTTTGTAGCCCCAACGTCCAAGGATCAAAGCCCAGGCCTGTGCATGCCCATATGCTGAACTAGGGTGTGGCCCCAAGTTCAGTTCTTGCCAGGGTGAGCTTCCTGTGTGAGAGGCCACCAGTTTGTCTCCCAGCTCTTGGGGACACACCTCTCATGAGGGAGGCCCCTGCCCAGTTCCTGCCCTGCACAGCCCCCAGCCCCACCTGTGTGGAATGAAACTGATGATGTACAATTATGGAGACTGCTCTGGGCCCTTCCCCTTCTCTCTGTCCCTCTCTGTCTCTGTCTCTCTCTCAAAAACAATAAAATAAATCTTTAAAAAAAAAAAATGGCTTGCCACTGACAAGTCAACTAAGCACTCAGATTCCTTGAAGATTTGGAAACCCCTTTGGCAAGAAACCTGTACTAGCTGAAGTGAAGGGGGCTCTGAGAAAGGGGGTAATAATACCAGTTATGACTTAAAATGAGAATTCACAGATGATGGAACTATAATTTCCAAACTCACCCTCTTATATGAACACTTCTGTGAAGTTTACAGAAATCTACCAGTTTGTAGAGCTTATTACTGATTTGAATTAACAGAGGGCACAAACCTACACCAGTGATGTAACAGAAGAACCATAATAAACACCTCATGCATCACCTAAGTTATTCCCTGCGTCACCCCTCATTCTAGTTACTAACTCAGCAAACAGTGTTGTGTAGACCTGTCTCACATCAGGCTGCATTGCCTCTTTTGCTTACAGATTGGGTGCTTCTCTGGCATATGTTTTGGGGTACTGTAGGGGCTAGCTTAGATTTCACAAGAATAACTGAGTAGTTCAGGAAACGTATGACGCATAGGAAACTGCTCAGTGACAGACAGGGTCTGATGGGCAATTGTTTTCTCTTTACATACCTTGAATCCTGTGACCTTATCATAAACTTCCTCAGTCCTCATGGGTTGAGCACTCAGAATACACACAAGGAGTCAATTTGAAAATATATCTTTATATAGGCTTTTCCTTCTGTTACAGTTTCCCTGCGTCTTAGACCATTCAGGCTGCCAAAGCAAAAGATAATAAAATCAGTGGCCCATAAACAACAAACATTTATTTCTCATAGTTCTGGAGGCTGAGAAGTCCAAAATCAAAGCACCGGTGGATTTAGTGTTTGGTGCGAGCCTGCTTCCTGGTTCAAAGTCAGCCACGTTCTTTCCATTTCCTCAAATGGTGTGGGAGCAATCTTTGGTCTCATCTATAAATGCATGAATCCCATGCATGAGGGCTGCACCTCATGACCTAGTCACCTCCCACAGGCTCCAAATGCCATCAGTTAGGGGACTAAGTTTCAATGTCTGAGGTTTGAAGGAACAGACATTTGGTCAATGGCACCCTGGTTCCACACTTCTGCTTCCTGAAATCATTTGCCCAATACACTATTTGCATAACAACCCTTTCGAGCTGGAATCTAAGTTATGAATATGATATGAATATGCACATGCTTCTATGAATAGATTCTTTAATTTTTTAAAACTATCTCCATCTGTCCACGTCTCTTCCAGTTTACAAAACGTCAACATAGATAAGATCTCTTTAAATGTGGAGATTTTATCTATTTTTTAGTTGTAGAGATCTTATCTATTCTTTAGTCTAAAAGAATCTAAAGAAAATTCCTAAAGAAACACATTTATATGACATAAAAGAAGGAGCCTGCAGAGAAGAGAGAAGGTATGTCCTTGAATGAGAAGTAGTATTACTTTGTTTCCCCGAAAGTAAGACATCCTCCGAAAATAAGACCTACTTACAGTTCTGCCTCTCGCTGAAATACGTGTAAGGCATCCCCCCGAAAATAAGATCTAGTGCATCTTTGGGAGCAAAAATTAATATAAGACACTGTCTTATTTTCAGGGAAACAGGGTAAGACACTGTCTTATTTTTGTGGAAACAGGGTAGAAAGCTCATATTCTATATCTTAGAAAGTTTAGGCAGGTACATTTTCAAATTCCAGGGTTGTTCCAAAATGAAACTTAAAAAATATAATAATTTGGTAACATGTTCTGAACTGACAAAAATAAATCATTAAAAAAAGTTATTACTTGGCAACAAGTCCAAAACATTTTCTTTCTGTTGTTTTTTTTTTAATTGTTAAATTTATTGGGGTGATACTGGTGGTAAAAATTACATAGGTTACAGGTGTATAATTCTCCATTACATTGTCTATGTATTGCTTTGTGTGCTCACCATTCAGAGTCAGTTCTCTTTCCATCACCATATATTTGATACCCCTTCCCTACTCCCCCGCAGCCTCCTCCCTTACCCTCAGGTAACCACTAAACTACTGACCATGTCCACAAATTTTTGTCTCTTTGATACTTCCAATTTTATATTCCACCTATAAGTGAAGTCATATGATTCTTCATTTATTCAGTCTGACTTATTTCTTTTAATAAGATGATCTCAGGGTCCATCCATGCTGTCACAAATGGATATATTTCATCTTTTCTTATTGCTGAGAAATATTCCATTGTGTAAATGTACCAAAATGTCTTAATCAAGTCATCTATCAAAGGACACTTTGGTTGTTTCCATGACTTGGCTGCTGTGAATAGTGCTATGATGAACACTGTGGTATATATATATCTTTGCAAATTAAGGCGTTCAAGTTTTGGGGGTACATACCCAGAATAAGGATTGCTGGGTCATATGGCAATTCCATCCCTAATGTTTTGAGGAATCTTCATACTGCCTTCCACAGTGGTTATACCAATTTACATTCCCACCAGCAGTATATGAGGGTCCCTTTTTCTCCATAGCCTCTCCAGCACTTGTTATTCCTTGTCTTGCTGATTATAGCCATTCTAACAGGTATGAGGTGGTATCTCATTATGGTTTTAATTTGTATTTTCCTAATTGCTAGTGAAGTTGAGCATTTTTTCATATATCTGTTGGCCATTTGTATATAAGACATTTTCTTTTATGGTACATTTCTTCAAGCTGGAAACAAAAGTAAGTATTAAGACAGAGATATTTAGAAGTGGAGAACACTGCATAATGTATAATTTCAATAGGTCTGCAGTTACTTAGTCTTGGTAGTAAGTACTTGGTAGAGGGTTAACTTCAGATATATTTAAAACTGTGATTCAACAATAGTTCAGGAGAAGTATGATCAGAAGTAGGGGTGGAAATAGTGTGATTTCCATAAACAGGAATGGTTGAGTAGGTCAGGTTTTTAGAATAATAGTTTCTAAAACCCCACTGTTTAGATTACTAAAATATATGTGAGCTGTCTGGAAAAAAATCTAGCCCTTATCACTATAACGAGAATGGTTACATGACTAGATACTTTCCAGCCAGCTTATGTATGTGTGTGCATGTGTATAAGTTTATGTGTGTGTATATGTATGTGTGTGTGTGTATACACACACATATATATGTATATCTATGTACACACACACACACACACACACACACACACAAGTAGTGCCTGTTGTTTGGGTATTCTGGGTATTGCTTGCCTTGATTTTATGACCTGACTACAAATTTTGCCCTATATAACCTGTCCTCTGCCTGGCCTCTCCCATGCTCCCCTTACTCTTTGTGTACTCCAAGAACAGAATACAACAAAGGATGTTAATTATTTTCTTGTATGTCTTTTTTATCTAAATTTTGATAACCATGAGGGAAAGTATTCCTTAAGTTTAGTAAAGTGCCTAATAGGTAGTATTACTTTATAAATGCTGAATTCATGTGACCATTTACAAGACAAAGTATTTTTGGATTTTATATACCATTCAGGTTTGTAAATATATCCATATCCAATGAGTTTACAAATTCACATAAGGAAAACATTCCATCATTTTTTATAGATTTAAGTAAAATTACCCAATATATGAATGCCTAGTTTATTGATATAAGGTAGGACAAAGAATTATGAATATGGACAATTATTATAACAACTCATAAGGCACTAACAATCATAACAACTACCATAGAAAATCAGAGTAGGAGAAAAAAGATGGCAGCATAGGAGGAGAATCCCAATACCTACCTGGGAAGGGACTTATGCCCAAAGGGGAAACCACAGGGGAAACCTTGAGAAGCACCCTCAACTGAGAGAACCACACAAGATAGAACAACACCCAAAGGTTAGAGGAAAAAGGGTAGACCGGGATAGGAAAGAGGAAGGAGCAGTTAGGGGACAGGGATGCAGAGCGTGGTCTGGGGCTGGCAAAAACAAAGGGGGTTGGGGGGCTATGGTCAAAGTGGAGTTAGATTGAGGGTGGGCTGGAAGCTGAGACCTAAGGAGCGTGCTGAGCTCCTAGAGTTGACTGTGAGGGAGTACCTTTTGCAGACAGGGCTCTCAGAGTGAGATCAGCGGCAGCATTAGACATGCTTAGAGTGAATCCAGCAGTTTTGAGACCCTGCAGAGCTGCCGGCTGAGCTGCAGTAGAGCCTCTGCCAAGCCACACCGGCTCACAGATGCCATTAGAGGGGAGGAAGCCCGAGCTACTTGCCCTGCCCACCTGCACCATCAGCCTCCTTTTCGACAGAGAAATCTGCTATTGTGTCTCAGGCCCATCCTAACTCCTACTCACACAATCCCACCTCTGGAACCACACCTTCACTAACCTACCTTCTAACAGCTAAGACAGCAACCTGAAGAGCACCTCCCAAGGCACAGAACTGAATGCTTCCCCCAACCCTCTCCCAAAATCTCCTCCCACAATGGAGAAGCCCATTTGATAGACAACCCCCCAGAGGGAAATCATACTCATGTGCAAAGCAAAAAGAACCACATTAAACACAATGCACTCCTCAGAATTCAAAGCCCCTCCAGAAGATCAGAGGCATTCTTTAGTAAAGGAGCTTGCACACTTGGAATCAAATCTGAGTGAAACAGAATTCAGGACTGCAATACTCAAGACATTCAGAGAGCTCAGTCAATGCTGGCAAAGTACCCAGACACCGTTAAATGACTTCAATAAGAAATTTTCTGAACAAAATGAGTACTTTACCAATAAAATTGAGAAATTAGAGCAGAACCAAAAAGAACTCCTTGAAATGAAAGACATCATAGGAGAGCTGAAAAAAGAATTGACCATCATAGAAAACAGAGCTGACGGGCTAGAGGAAAGGATGAGTGAAATTCAAGATAGAAACATGGAAATGTCACAGAGGGAAGAAGAAAGGGAAATGAGAATCAAGAGAAATGAAAGAGCCCTACAGGAACTCTTGGACTCTATCAGAAAGAACAATATTAAAATAATAGGGGTACCAGAAGGAAGCAAGAGGAAATCTTCTCAGAGTCTACTAAAACAAATAGTGGATGAGAATTTTCCTAACCTCTGGAAAGAGCTACAACCCAAATTCAGGAGGAAAACAGAAGCCTTAACTACCTAGACCCTAGCAGATCTTCTCCAAGGCACATTGTTCTGAAGATGACAAAAACCAAAGACAAAGAAAGAATCCTCAAGGCTGCTATGGAAGAACAAAATATAACTTTTAAAAGAAAAACTATCAGGCTATCACCAGACTTCTCAGCAGAAACTTTGCAAGCCAGGAGGGAGTGGACCCCAATCTTCAAAATATTAAAAGAAAGAAATTTCCAGCCAAAAATTAACTATCCAGCAAATTTAAACTTTAGATATGAAGGAGGAATTAAAGCCTTTTCAGATATACAGAAAGTGAGGGAATTCTCCAGCTCAAAACCGGCACTCCAAGAAATAGTGAAGGAGGATATTCGACCTGAATCAAGAAATCAAAATAAATGGAGAAGAGTTGGGACACCAAAAAATTAAAAGGAAAGAAGAAATGGATACAAGAGATCCTCATATATCAATCATCACCCTGAATGTAAATGGACTGAATTCACCAATAAAGAGGCACAGGGTAGCAGAATGGATTAAAAAACAAAATCCAATCATATGCTGCCTACAAGAGAAACACCCCAGCCACAGAGACAAAAATAGACTCAGGGTAAAAGGGTGGAAAACAATACTTCGGGAAAATGGCAGTCAGAGAAAAGCTGGAGTGGCCATACTGATTTCTGGTGAAAAAGACATCAGGATAAACAAAATAAGACATAAAGATGGACATTACATTTTGATAAAAGGGACAATACACTAAAAAAAACATGACACCCATCAATATATATGCCCCCAATCAGGAAGCACCAAAGTTTATAAAGCAAATACTAACAGATCTAAAAGGAGAATTTGACAAAAATACAATTATAGTAGGGATCTAAACACCCCCCTGACAACACTGAACAGATCATCTAAGCAGAAAATAAATAAGGAGATTGCAGCTTTAAATCATACATTATAGGAAATGGACATAATTGACATTTACAGGTCATTCCATTCTACAACACAGGGCTATACATTTTACTCTAGTGCACATGGAACAGTTTTAAGGATAGACCATATCCTGGAACTTAAATCCAACCTCACCAAATTTAAGGGCATCCAAATCATACCAAGTG
>PVKE010027166.1:9163-21786 GCA_004027555.1 Craseonycteris thonglongyai | reverse complement strand
AATATAGATATATTCAAATTTATAAGAAGTATGTTAAAGTTACAATATATTTATTACAGTTTACAATACTGACTTCTTAATTTAAATAGAATTGTTGTTATTCCAAATATATTTGTAATACTGTCCCTTATTTCTCTGTCAGTGTAATGACGGCAGTTTAGAGATCTGTTGCCAAGAATGCTCACTTATCAAGTAAATAGATAGGTAAGAAAAGCAATTTAATTTAAAACAAAGAAAAGGTACTTACATTTGAAACAGAAGAAAAATTGAAACTCAACGTCGTCACCGAGGATAAATAATATTGATTGATGATAATACTGTTAATACAAAAGAAAAGAAGCTACCATATGACACTACCAAATATTCAAGCTAACTGACTGTGTTCTTCGATGAGTCAAGTTGTAACTGTTGCGTTCACGCGTTGAGTCCGGTGACAAGTGTAACACATAAGTCAAAATGTATTGTCTGGGTGGGCGGAGATCACAGTGTCAGGCTGTCAGAATTCTAGGAATTTATGACCTTGGCAAATTCCCAGAATGCATTAAACTATTGCTAGAAAGTTTTATGTTCTACAATCGCTTCAAAGTCCATGGTACACGGAATTCCACCCCAGACATTGTGAGCGATCGAAGATCGACCAAAATTGGCCTCGCAAATTCCACCCCAGACAATGCGAGCAATCGACGGTTGACCAAAATTGGCCTCGTGATCGACCGGTTGACCGTGATCGACTTGTTGGCCACCCCTGCTATATATGACAGGGTGGTATTTTATATTTTTAAGTAAGTTATTAATTAATGAAATTGCATCTGCAACTTATTTACCTTTGTATCTTCTAAAATGCCTATGTCAGTGCCTGGAGTATAGTATATGTTCAATTAAATAAGTTATAATTAAAGAAAAACCATGAAAGGAAAGAAGGAAAAGGGATATTGAAAGAATTAAATAGGGGAAGCCAGGATGGCTTAGTGGGTTAGGCACTCACTTTGCAGCTCTGGTGACCGAGGATCAAATCCCGGCCCCAGCCAGTGTGGACCCATGTGCTGAACTGGGGAGTGCCCCCAGTTCAGTTCTCACTGGGGCGAGACCCCAGCCCAGCTCTTGCCCTGTGCAGCCCTGCCCACTTGTGGCATAAAACTATGTGGAAAGGCCAATGATGTGCAATTGTAGAGACTGTTCTGTGTCCTCCCCCTTCTCTCTGTCTCTGACTCTGTATCTCTCTCTCTCTGTGTCAAAAACAATAAATAAATCTTAAAAAAAAAGAATTAAATAGAAAAAGAAAATGCAGAAAAGCTTCTAAATATAGAAAATACTGTGCTCATTTCAGCAGCACATATACTAAAAAGAAAAAAATACATTAATAGTTTTTACTTTATTTTCATCATGGAATTGGTTATTTCTGAACCCAAGTATGATGTCATTCTAAGTTTCTGGGTCTACTTTTAAAGAAAGAAATCTTTGTGGCATTGTAATATTTGGTAAATGCTAAATTTGTCAAAAACAGTTAAAAGCAATTTAACAGTTGCTTTATAAGCTTTCCAAACGCAGCTATTATTCTAAGGAACTCTTAAAAACACCAAATGTCACTGTAAATCATTATTTTACTGCCAGATTTTTCAACAGAACAAAGATATATGCTAGAACATTTGTAATGCTTAAAAAGAAATCAGTGATTTGAAATCAGATTGCTAGGTAAAAACATATCTTTGTTTAATAGACATCTCAAACTTACATCTCTAAAGTTGTGGATCTTCTGTTGAAATTCCAGTTTTACTTAAAATATCCCAAATCACGATTGATGGCAATCTCATGACCCCCAAAATTTGAAGTCATTTTTGCATGCTTTCTTTTCTCATGAGCCACATTCAATGTATCAAGAAATCTGGTTAGCCCTATTATACAAATGTAGCGAGTGTCAGAACATTTGTTGCCAATTTCCATTGCACAGTTGTCAAGCCAACCTCCTTTTTTCTTTGGAGTATGGCAGGTGCTGTTTTCTTTAGTTTCTTCATTGTTTTTTGAAGTGTAACTGATGTGTAACTTTACATTTAATTTCAGGTGTACAAAGTAATAATTTGATATTTGTTTATATTGTAAAATGATCACACAATAAGTCTAGCAAACATTTGTCACCAAACATAGTTTTAATTATTTGTCTTGTAATGAGAACTTTTAAGGTCAAATTTCTTAGTAACTTTTAATTATGTAATACAATACTACTAAGTCTAGCCTCTATGACTTACTTACTTTATATTTGGAAGTCTGTTCCATTTTTGTTTGTTTGTTTGGTTTTTGACAGAAAGAGACAGGGAGACAGAGAGAAGAGGGTGGGCACAAAGAAGTCTCCATAGTTGTATGTCAGTAGTTTTTGATATACTTTTATTCTACAGGTGGGCACAAGGCTAAACAGGGCAGGAACTGGGCCAGGGGGCTTCCCCCATGGGAAGCATGCCCCCAAGAGCTGAAGGTCTCCTACAAAGGAAGCATATCTGGGGCAAGAAGTCTGTTGCTTTTGATGTCTTTTTGCCCACCCCTCTTCCTTACCTCTGGCAGCTACCAATTTATTCTCTGTCTCTATGAGCTTGGTGTTTTGGGGATTGGGATTTATTTTTCTTCAATTTCACATGTAAGTGAGATCATATCATATTATAAAAGATTTTTAAAGATTTATTTTTATTGTTTTTGACAGAGAGAGACAGAGACAGACAGAATGGGGAGGGCCCAAAGCAGTCTTCATTGTTGTATGTCATCAGCATTTCATATAGTTTCATTCCACATGTGGGCATGGGGCTGCGCAGGGCAGGAATCAACTGGGAGCTGAATGGGAGGCCTTCCACATCGAAAGCTGAACAGGGGAACTCCCACGTAGGAAGCTCATCCTAGTGAGGACCAACTAGGAGAATACCCCAGCTCAGCATATGGGTCCACACTGGTCAGGATTCCGTTTTCAGATCCCAGGCCTGCAAGACAAACAAGTGCTCACTTACTGAGTCATCTCATCATCCCCTACAAAAGTTTTTAATTGATCTCTCTTTGTTTTCACTTTTTTCTTCCTATAATCTCTCGTTAAGATAGTTGAGTGATCTTTTAAGATCATAAATCAGATCATATCACTTTTTCTTTAATAACTATCTAGTGGTACCCTGTAAACTCAGAGTAAAAATTACAGTCCTTCAAAAGGTCTTCAAGGCCTTACTAAACATACAACCCACCCATTCATGTCTCTACCATACCTCTTAGATCTCTCTTATTTTCAGCTCCAGCAATGAATATTTCTTCTAGCCACACTGACCTCCATATTACCCCTGAAAAATTCTAGACATTTGTCCACTTTAGAAATTATATTTAATAATTTAAAAGTTATTCAATTATGTTTACTATTCAAGAAACAGCAAAGAACCTTTAAATATCTGATGAATATATGGATGAGTAAATAAGTAAATTAATTTGATGTAAGATATATTTTACCTTTTTTTTAATCATTGTAACCTGAGCAATTTTACATTTTAAATAGTGATATAAACTTTATTATAAAATTTGTTGTGTTTGGAGATTTAAAAAGATTTATATTATTAATAATGGCATTGTTGTTCTTTAAAGAATGTATTCAAAATAAAAAATAGAAATTGTTTTTAGTCAAAATAAATATTAAATTAACTTATATTTAGATTATGTCAGTGTCTTATGAACAATATATTTTCATTGCTTGATCAAAACTTCAGTAGCCTGTAGGGTAAATTACAACCAATTTTAACACTGGTTTAGTACTACTGTTCAACAATTGTTTCAGTACCAACACACGTTATTTTTATCTATTTTAACTGAGTTTTCTAAGTTTATTCTCATTTAATATGAACTCTCATTGCTTCAAAAAAGATAAACATGTCCTGTAAATTACCCATGGTAGTCTTTTTCTTTATACATTTTTTTTCTGTTTTTTAATTTAATTGTTTTTCTTTAAATATATTTTTATTTATTTATTTTTATTTTTGACAGAGAGAGAGATACAGAGACAGAGACAGAGAGGTTTTTCGTTTAATTATAGATGACATTCAATATTATTTTATATTAGTTTCAGATATACAGCAGTGGTTAGACATTTATATAATTTATGAAGTTATTCCCCTAATTAGTCTAGTAGATTAGATCCAGACCTATGTTTCCAGGCCACCCATGCTGCCAGGAAAATACTATCCTGGGAAAAGAACCCTCCTCTAAAACTGATAGTTGAAGCAGGGCTCATTCCCAGGCTGGTGGAGTTCCTGAAGTCATCATTTCATCCCTTCTTGCAGTTTGAAGCAGCCTGGGCTCTGACCAACATTGCTTCAGGGACCTTGGAGCATAATCGAGCTGTTGTGGAAGCAGGAGCCATCCAGCCCTTGGTTGAGCTTCTGTCTTCCCCACATATAACTGTGTGTGAACAGGCAGTGTGGGCCCTGGGTAATATAGCAGGTGATGACCCAGAATTCAGAGACTTTGTTATCTTGAGCAATGCCATCCCACATCTGCTGGCTCTGGTTTCATCAAACATACCAATTACATTTCTGAGGAACATCACATGGGCCTTGCCCAACCTGTGCCGGAACAAGAACCCGTACACTTGCAGAAAAGCTGTCAAGCAGATTTTGCCTGTCCTCATCCACCTCCTGCAGCACCAGGACAGTGAAGTCCTCTCTGACACCTGCTGGGCCCTGTCCTATCTCACTGATGGCAGCAACGAGTGCATCAGCCAAGTGGTTGATACAGGGGTCCTGCCCAGGCTGGTTGAGCTCATGACCAACTCAGAACTCAATGTCTTGACCCCTTCCCTGTGCACTGTGGGGAACATCATCATGGGAACGGATCTCCAGACTCAGGTGGCCATTGACGCAGGCCTGCTGAGCATGCTGCCCCCACTCCTGATGCATCCCAGGTTCTCTATCCAGAAGGATGCAACCTGGGCCCTGAGCAATGTGGCCGCGGGGCCCCACCAGCACATCCAGCAGCTGATTGCTTGCAACAATCTGCCCCCCTTGGTGGCTTTGCTAAAAAATGGAGATTTTAAAGTCCAAAAAGAGGCTGTCTGGACAGTGGCTAACTTCACACTGGGGGCACCGTGAACCAGCTGATTCTGCTGATCCACTCTGGGGTCTTGGAGCCACTGGTGAACTTGCTGTCCATCCAAGACACCAATATCATCATCATCATCCTCGACATCATCAATTTTCTCCTCCAGGCAGCAGAGAATCTTTTGGAGAAGGAGAACCTGTGTCTTCTGATTGAAGAACTTCGTGGGGTTGATAGAATCGAAGCTTTGCAACTTCATGAGAACCATCAGGTTGCCCAGACTGCTTTGAACATTATCGAGAACCACTTTTCTGAGGAAGAAGAAAATGGCACAATATTACCAGCCCTAGACCAAGATCAAGAATTCTTAAAGCACTTAAAAAAATACCAGAGCTCCACAACTTCTAAACCAAGGATCAAACCCTAAAGGGTGACTTCTTTAAGAAGCAGCACTCCTGTATTTTGGTGGACCATGGGTACAAAGCTTTTTAAATTGAATGTTAATAAAATTTTTGACATTTTCACCTTTATCAAAAACGAAACAAAACAAAAATCCTGGCACTATATGTATTTATTGCACTATTATTGATTATGTTACCTATACTGTACCTTACATCCCCAAGATTATTTTGTAACTACTAATTTGTACTTAACATCTTCACCTTTTTCACACAGCCCCCGACTCCCTCCCATTTGATAACTTTGATGATTCCATTCTTTTTTGCCTATAGTTACCTACTTCTTTTCTTCCTCTGCCCATTTATTTCAATGCAACCCAGACTTAAATCTCAAATACCTTTCTCCACCTTTCTAAAATCTACCCTAAAATTTTTGTAGTCAAGTTTCTACTGTCAGAGGCACTTTTTATGAAGATAATTTATATGTTACACATAGATTTTTTTTTCAAAATAGATAAAAGCATCTTAAGATCAAAGTCCTAATTAAATTTATAGTTTCCAAATGTCTAATAAATATTAATCTTCAGAATTTGGGAACAAAGATTGGAATTCCTATAAAATCTTAGGAGTTTCTGAAATCTTGAATTTTTTTTGCATTTTATGATGTTTACAAAGAGAGAAATAGTAATTACTATTTTTCTACATTTGCAGTAGTATTATTTTTCAGTGTTTCAGTAGTATTTTAGTTATACTTACTAAGAATTGTGACATAAGCAAAAATTCAAATACTCATAAACATTAGTGTACATTACTGAGAAGTCTTGGAATAGCTCAACATTTTGATAATTTAGCAAAGTAAGAGCCAAGATAAAAACTCATGTGTCAAATATTCCAATTTAAGTATTTATTTATCTAGTATAATAAATTCATTTATTTCTTGTAATGCCATTTTTAAGATTTGTACAAAATCTATCTATAATTGTCTATCTATCTATCTATCTATCTATCATCTATCTATCATCTATCTCTCTAACATCTATCCACTTAATTTGCAAGAATGATTCACCATATGTAACAAATAAAATCACATACATGCACCTTTACATATTAGCATGCACAGGCGTGACTGACTGCCTGATAATATGGTGACTGATTCTTTTCTACAAACTTCTGTTTCATTTATCAAAAATGTTGACCTTAATATTCAGTTGTATTGATGTTTCCTGCTCTTGTTAACTTGCTATTAACAGACTTCTTCAAATCAGTAGTATTCACATCTATATTTATGCTTTAATTATCACAGGATATATATATATCTATCTCTCTATATATAGATAGATAGATATAATTTTTTGCAACTATTAATATTTGTCAATTAATTATCAGGATTTGGGATTTTAAAAAAACATGTAAATTTTTTAAGAAAAGCCAGGAAGATGTTCTTACATGATTACTTCAGTTGAATGACTATATTTAGTCACCCATAAATATTATTTAAATATCTAATATGTGTCATTTCACATGCAAGATATTGGAAATGAAAGAATGAACAAGATAGCACAATCCCTGATGGATTTCATGTTTTAGCTGGAAAACCTAGCAGTTAATCAACAAAGTGTAATGAGGTATATGACATGAATACAAATGGGGAAATGCTAGAGACTGTAAGAATACAGATGAGGAGTTTGGTATCTCTTCATAATAAATAAAATATTAACAGGTATATTTTACAAAGGCTGATGATAACATTAAGCATTTATATAAATAATTATAATAAATTTTAATTAAGAAAAAGTTTGATAGAAGGATACTTTCTGCATTATTATACCATTAAATATTTCTCAGACAATACTTCCTTCACTTTTCTAAAGAACCAAATAAAAGTGACCGTGTTTCACTAATTTACTTTAAAATAATGACACTCAAATAATTTATTTATAGTTTGTTATTAGATAACTATTCAGTAATGGAATTGAGTGGATTGACTATTAATAGAGCAAGGCAGTGATACTTAGGGCAATCAGAATCAGTAAGTCTTACTTTTACAAAAATCTGGAAGTTACTCTGATCTAGAGAAAAATACCACATCTTGAAGAGTTAAAGCAGTATCCAGATTTATCAATGTGAATTATTTAGCCTAATGAATTAAGTATATAACTTTTACTAAAATATAACAAACATCCAGAAAAGTACAAAGGTATAAGTTCAATCAAGATCTTTGCGAAAAGTGAACATCTCCATGAAAATATCACTCATATTAAAAAATACAACATTATTGGTAACTGAAACCCCCCTTGTATCATTTTCTAGTCAATATTCTTCACTCAAAGATATCTAATATTATTATTTATATTAGCATAAATTTATTTGCCTATTTTAACACTTAAAGAAATGGAATCCTTCAACATATACTCTTTGTGCTTTGCTTCCTTGGTTTAAAAACATTTTGTGTTATTCTTCTATTTTACTGTTCTAATAATACTATATTCATTCTTTAAATATTTATTTTTATTGTTTTTGACAGAGAGAGACAGAGAGAAGGGGGAGGGCCCAGAGCAATCTCCATAGTCGTACGTCACAAGTTTTTCAATAAAGTTTCACTCCACTGGTGGGTACGGGGTTGCACAGGGCAGGAACTGGGATGGCCAGGGGCCTCTAGTATGGGAGGCATGCCTCTGATGAAGGTCTCCTACATGGGAGGCATGCCCTGAGCAGTAGTGGAACCAGACGCCTCTCACTTGGGAAGCTTGCCCCAGCAAGAACTAAACTGGGGGCACACCCCAGTTCAGCATATGGGTATGCATTGGGCAGGGCCAGGATATGATCCTGGGACTCCAAGGCTGCAAGATGAGTGTTCAACCCACTGAGCCATCTTGACATCCCTACTACATTCATTCTTATTGCTGTTTAGTGTTCATTTTACTCATTTCAAAATAATATATTTATCCACTCTAGTAGAAGTTATTCCAGTCTAATACAGGCATTTTGTGAATAAATACAGACCTTTCTCTTCAATATGTATCTTTAAGAATAAAACTGTTGGTAATAGATTATGATAATGACAGCAGATTCTCTCAGGCAACCACCACACTGGAGTCCCTTATCTCTGACTGAATCCCCCTATTCTATTTTCAAATCTTTCTGAGGCTTTTAAATAAATACAACTTTAGTATGACCCAAGGCCAAATATGAGCTTTTCTAAATCCTGGCAGAAGTCTCTATTTGAACCGGAACCAGAATCACTTCCAGGTGGAGGAACATAAAGGCAACATGAATAACCTTACTCTGTAAGTTATTTGACATTTTGTCAGAAATGAGAGTTCTGGGAGCAGCACAGAGAATATAAAAGACAACATCAAAGACACTTTGTGTGTTTTTCAGTGTTAGGAAAGAAAAATCAAATAAGTTACTAACTCACTTGAGCCCTCAGGCAAAACTCAGGGTAGAAACTTAAAAAGGTTAGTGCATTTTTTTCCCACAGTGGTTAAAGGCACATTGATTGATGATTACTCTTTCTGAATCAAAGTAATTACTTCATGCATAGAAAATTGCCATTGGAGAAGTACTTTCTATATAGCCTAAAAACAACACAAAAGAGAGACTAGGAAATTCAAGTTCTGAAAATGATTATAGTATCTTCTTTTAACTACAGACACACACACACACACACACACACACACATGCATGCATACAAAGAAATGGTTTGAAATGCTAAAAAAAATTTCTTGTATATTTTTAGGTTTTAAATGGTAAGCAAGGAATAATAGCTTTTGTTCTGTTTCATCAGTATTTATAGAATCCACACCAGTAAAACACAAAACAAATAAAACAACTATTTTAAAAATTATCTAGCAAAAAGAAAAAAGAAATTTGGTATGATATGTATGTGTGTGTGTGTGTGTGTGTGTGTGTGTATATATATATATATATAGATATAGATATATATATCTATATATATCTATATATATATACGTTTCCCCACTATCTAAAACTTATCTCTAGGTTTGGGGACTTTATAAGTCTACATGAAAGGCAAAGCTTATACTGATTATAAAAACTGCAAATTCCTAATACTCACTTTTTCTGTCTTCTTTGCACCTTATAACCCAGATCTCCCAATTAGATTCAGAAGCCTACCCCATGCTGTGAATTAGGAATAATGACTAGTTCTTCCCAGATGCCAGGTGATGAAAAGAACAAACAGTTTTTAGAGGAAGCACTAGCAACTGGCAACTGTGCAGTCCCAGCATGCAGGGTACAAAGTGGATGGTGGAAGTGTTCCAGGTTAGGGTGGGTGTTACCAGTAGAGAATGGTGCCATCACTGAACTCCATTTGCAGTTTAATTTTAGATTCAAAGGACTACTTAGTCTCATAGAATGTTGCAATTTTTCCAGCTGCTAAACATTTCTTTGGTAAATTTACATTTTAAAACATTACAGCCAAACTCATTTCTATGGCTTACTACTTGATAACAGGGTCATGGGGTACAAGTAATGCCCAATTAAATGCCGATTATTTTCTTTCTTTTGTTTTTGTTTTTGACAGAGAGAGATACAGAGACAGAGAGAGAACTGAACTTTGGGAACTCCCCAGTTTAGCATATGGGTCTGCATGGGCCGGGGCCGGGATTCATTCCTCCGTCCCCGGCACTGAAAAGTGAGCCCTTAACCCAATGAGCCATCCCGGCTTTCCCCTGATTATTTTCTTAAAAAAAAAATGAGAAAGCTGGGATGGCTCAGCAGGTTAAGTGCTCACTTTGCAGATGCCTGGTGCCTGAGGATCGAATCCTGGCCCCAACCCATGCGGACCCATATGCTGAACTGGGATGTGACCCCAGTTCAGTTCTTGCCGGGGCCTATGCAAGAGGCGCCCAGCCCAGTTCCTGCCCTGCGCAGCACCGTGTCCACCTGTGGAGTGAAACTATATGGAAAACTAATGCTGTCAACTATGGAGACTGCTCTGGACCCTTTCCCTTCTCTCTGTCACTCTCTGTCTATCTCTCTCTTTGTCAAAAAAAAATAAAAATAAATCTTAAAAAAAATTTTGTAAAGCAATTTTAATTTCAGAATTCAAAACAGATTTCTTTTGCTTAAGAGAGTAAGCTACTGTGTTATTTCTACTTGCTCTATCCCTTCATCTAACATTCAGTGAAATAAGATAAAAATAATATAACTATTCTCCAGGAGTTTTATTAAAAAGATTGATAACAAAACAACATGTTATTACTTTGGAGAAACTAAAGCTTTGTTATCACCTGGGGCTTTGGTCTTTCATGGCCTTATTTTCTTTATTAACTAGAAAAGACACAGATGGATATTTCCCGTGTGAAACCCCAATAATTATAACACATGCATTAAATAACATAATAGGTGTTTTTCCATTTATAAGCAGCCATGATGTATGCATTAATAAACTATGTGTATATGTACACATGGTTTATAAAGATGACACTTTCTCACATTTAAAAGAAGTGTTTTAAAGAAGGGTGAATGGGTAATTATTAGCGTGTAAAAAAGTATTTCAACACAAACCAAAATGACATTTTGGTGCTTGAAATTATGCAGTAGTTAAAAAAATAAAAAAACAAACAAACAAACAAAAACACAATTGCTGTATTCTTGTCCTCTAGCTTCATGGTTAGCCAAACTTTGTGCCAGCCATTAAAGGACTTTATTCATCTCAAATTTATTCTAATACAAAAATTATTTTGACCTTGAAACAATGTATTTCAATTAATAAAGAATGGATAGAGTGGAGTCCTAAGCATATCTCAATACATTTTGTTTTTTTAAGTTCAAGAGAGTTCAGAGAGTAACAGTATAAAAAAGACCATATATTTACAATATCATTACTTCTTAACAACAGGGCTGCAAAACTCTATCAGTTATATGTAACTGACTTCTCTGGTCCCAAAGAACTCTGTGTTAATAAGTTTATGTTTATGAAATTAAAAATGGCTACTAGAATGGCACTCTGTATAAATTATTCTGTGATGAAGTTAAAGAATGCCAGGAAAAAAATCTTTCTGAGGCAAGGTGATTCCCATGAGTAAATAAAAACTACCTACAGCAGTAAAGACAGATTATAAATACTTTCTATAATACACAAAAAGAGCTTCCTTTAAAATATAAGATTTGCAAAAAACTTTTGAAAAAGCCATTGAAAAGGTCAACTTGTTTTAATCCAGTGGTTTTCAGCAATAGTGTAATGACAAATTGGTATCTTGTAATCAGTTATTGGGATGTGTTCCAGGTAATTTGTTACAGACAATATTTAAGGTATTACATTGTGGAAATAATTTCCTTTTTTAAAAATTATAGTCTGGTCAAGGTTATCCCCATAAATAACATCATTGGCACTTATACCTCAAACACCATCTAAAGGAGTGTGTCCTTCATGAGATGTTTATTCTTTATATGTGTCATTGAGTAAAAAATTATAGAACTTTAACCTTGTTTAATATATAAAAACTGTCAGGAAAGTATGTAATTTAGTTTAAATGTTTTACTTTTTAGAAATATTAAAAATAAAATTTTAAATAAATGCTGATAAGATATAAAAATGTTATTTACTTAAGAAAAGGAAGACAAAATGGGCTTATGTTTTCTATGCTAAACTCTAAATCACAAAATGGCTAACAATAAAAGCAAAACAAAATCAAAAATAAATAAATAAATAAAATAATGTATTACATAGCTGATTTTATTTGACATTTTCAGATTAACAATAAAGAACAGTAAATAAATTGGTAATATGATAAAAACTCATGAGTTACTAAATTAATTATAAGCATAATGAAAGATAAAAGCATTACAAAGCCCAAAATTAAATTTAAATGTTTTTAATTTGAATATATATTTTTTCTGTATTGAGATAATATTAACTTTATGACTATAATTACCTACAATTATTTGTACAACTTATTTAATTCTTTTGCCTTGAGTACTATTTTTGCCCCCATATTAAAAAATAACAACTGGGGAAAGCCGGGACGGCTCAGCAGGTTGAGCGCTCGCTTTGAGGCCCCGAGGACCGAGGATCGAATCCCGGCTCCGGCCCAGGCGGACCCACATGCTGAACTGGGGAGTTCCCACAGTTCGGTTCTCTAGCTGTCTCTGTCTCTGTCTCTCTCTCTATCTGTCAAAAGTAAAATAAAAATAAATATGTACTGAAGATAA
>PVKE010027165.1:0-21786 GCA_004027555.1 Craseonycteris thonglongyai | reverse complement strand
TAGTAACTTAGAGTAATCAATATTAAAGCGCTGTTTCTAGCACTGACTAGGTCCTATCCTGTATATCCCAATTCTTTCAAAAGTCTCATTTTTACAAATGAGATAGCTGAGAGCATTCAATAATCATTCAATAGCTGACTCCAAAAACAGGATCTTACTCCACAACGCATTGACTTTTTGACATCCATTTGAACCTACAGATTTTATAATTGACAACAAGGCTAAGTGTCTCTCTTTTGCCTGTTTGGTTCATTGGCATTTAAAAATCAATGCCTCCTAACTTTGAAGATGTTGGAATTAGCCTTCTGATTTGAGAATAAGTTCTGAGGTAGGAAATTTTATAATGTGAAAATTAAATAGAGAAGTTGGATATCTTGCCATAAGCTACTTTCCCTGCTTTAGAATCTTAAAATGCTTGCAGTCATGTGGATTTGTACTTCTGATCTCAATCATTTCTATGTTCTTGGAATCTCCATACTCTTAATGGTATCTCTCTGTAATCTCATCTGGATCTCTACCACCTCCATTATGCTTAAGCCTTCCTCCTTCCTGTTCATGAAATACCAAATCTATTAATGAAAATCCTAGGATATGAGTATATGATAGTGTCTCTGCAGTAATATATCACAGCTAGCTTCGACCAGAGTTTGGCAAAGTGTGGCCTGTGGGTCAAATTTAGCCTACCACTCATTTTGTAAAATAAAATTTTATTGCATTATAGCAAGGCCCATCTGGCTGCTTTTTAACTACAACAGCAAAGCAGAGACCCTATAGCTTACAAAGCCTGAAATAGTTCCTATCTGGCCCTTTACTGACCCCTAGTTTAGACATGGGGAATTACTTCATGTGGTTTTCAATAACATCCAAAGAGAGTGAAGTTCTCTGGATAGTAGGAATTACAAACTACCCAGAGTGTAGCCATGTGCAGGTAAACTAAAACTGAGTCAGACTTGCAACCAACGAGGAATGGTGGGGACTGTAGGAACTTGGTCAGAGCAGACTTCGCTTAAGAAATACAGCTACTACTCATCCCCAAGTCAACTTGCCTTACTGGGTTGTGGACCATGCAAGGCAAACCTCATTCTTTTTTTTTTTTTTTATAGAGAGAGAGATACAGAGAGAGAAGGGTGAGGGCCCAGAACAGTCTCCATAGTTACACATCATTGATCTTTCCACATAGTTTCATTCCACAGGTGGGCACAAGGCTGCACAGGGCAGGAACTGGGCCAAGGTCTTGCCCTGGTAAGAACTGAACTGGGGGCACTCCCCAGTTCATCATATGGGTCCAAATGGGCCGGGGCTGGAATTCGATCCTTAGTCCCCAGGGCTGCAAAGTGAGCACTTAACCCACTGAGCCATCCCGGCTTCCCCCCAAACCTCATTCTTCAAGAGAAGCTAGTTTATTGTTTTATGTGAAAACTTCAAATTAGAAAACTTCAAATTAAAAGCTGACTTAATATTTTAGGATAGTTTGTGCCAAAGACAAAACAAAACTTGAATTTGGCACAGCTTATCAGTTGTAATAGCAGCTTTAAAAAAATCATTTATTTTTCTAGAACTCTAAGGTAGAACCAGATTGTAGCACCAATGAGAAATAAAAAACTATAAATACTACTTATGTGGGACATGCTTAAAATGTTTATGATAGAATTTGCAGTGCTTAAAATAACATTCACAAAAATAATAGAGGTATTATGAATGTACTATATGAGGTTTTTGGGGTTTTTTTTCTCTCCAAAAATTGTACTCGTACCAAAAAGCTAAGTGGAACCAGTAATAATCAAAGAAGAAAAAAAAAGTCACACACTATTTCAAATCAATGTGGTATGGTCCACACTTCTGATTAGTTCTTAATCCTCAGTGTAAGTGTTGATGCAATCTAATTAGCCGTAGGTAAACACCTGCCAATATCTATTTAAGCAAAAAGAAAACTAACAAACACCTGAATTGTGTCTTCTTGCATCTTTGTGTCAAAAAACAAAACAAAACAAAAACAGAACTTTCCAAGGTGACATAATTTTCATTTTGAAGAGTCTGAGATCTCTAGGGTATGGTTAAGTCAAGGTCGTACCCTTAGCTGCTGATTGAGTAGAATTTAATAAGGGGGCTGTTTTAAAAGGAGGGAAGAAGGTTTAGTGAAAAAGAGATAGTACAGAGCCCCTGAAATTAGTTTGTTACCACTTCTAGGCCGATAGAGTTAAAAGGAAGATCAGGTTATAGAACCCCGAGTGAGAATTCTATGGCCACCTGTGATAGAAGGGGAACTGATACTGAGTGATGGGCACATAATGCGATGCATGAATGATGTGAGGTGGACTTGTACATCTGTAAACTGTCTAATTGTTACCAACCAATGTAACCTCATCAAATTTAACAATAAATTAAATAAATAAATAAATAAATAAGCAAACAAACAAAAGAAAAGAAATCTTGGTAGAGAGGCATAATCAATCAGCCGCTGCTTAGAAATGAAGAAACCAGGAGAAAAACATCCCTTTCTAGGCCCCCTGGTCCCTGAACCCACTGGAAGCCTCAAGGAAAGGCTGTCTATTGAAAGTCTCTCAATGTCAGCTGTCTGGGGAGCAGGGAAGAGTGGAGAAGGTGGAGGTTGTCTCTGAAGAGGAAAAGAGGGAATACTGAGCCCAGTAGCCTTCTTCTCATTGTGTGAAGTGTTCTCTCTAACCTTTGAAAATTGTAAGGTCTTCTATAGCCAAAAACACAGTAATGAATTTGAAGGTTTTTCTATAAAGCAATTGAGGTGAACGAGCTGTAAGTGAATACTTATGCAGAGAGGATCAAATGTGCCTGTTAATGACTATTATTATATCTTGTTCTATTATGTGTCTGGCGAGTGGAGAAGTCTAGTGAAGGTGACAGACACAGTGGAAACTGTGAAATACCATATACCTTCTATCATCCTCTGAAAGAAAGCACTGAACAGAAACTTGCCATTCTAAATTAACTTCCATGTGTAAATTTGGAGGAAGCATTTCCATGGAGAAAAGGATACGTTCTGTGGAGCATAGTACTGAACTGAACTAATTTTGAAGTTCAATTGATTGCTTTAATTATTAGACCATGATCTTAAAGGTGTTACTGTAATCTAGGGAAATAAAGCACATCCCTATTACTTCTAGTTGCAGGCTGGACTGACAAGGAAAATAAACTTGGATGACTTGATGGATGTGACACAATCTGGAAAATTTTAATTAGTGTTTTGGGACAAGTAAGCCCTGGAAAATGGGCTACATTTGGTTTCATCTGGACATTACTCAAAAGTCCTGGTTCTCCCTACACGTACCTTCGTGGCATATTACTCTTTGGGCTAAAATTTTCAAAGTTGGTTTTAGTAATTAAGTTGCAATTAAAAGATTGGGAAAGCTATATATTTTTTCAGTGTTTTCAGGTTATATTAGTAGGAGTAATATTTCATTTTTTCATGTGTGCATTAAAACCTTTTAGCGTATACTTGTATATTTGTGTAAATGTCTTTTTTTTAGTTCAAACTATTATTTATTGCAATGCATACAGTTGAGAATATTCTTTTAGGAAAATAAATTAAATATGAAGGAGTTAGCATGAATGTAATTTATAATAATATGTTCTTTTAAAAAAGGAAACCCCAAAACTGAATATTCTTATGAGAAGATAGGTTAAGAAGGTAAGCCCTAAATCACAGTATCTGGGCTTGATCACAAGTCTGTTACTACTTAGTTCTGTGAACTTGGCCAAATTGCTATATAGCTACCCCTCGTTTCTCGCGGTTAATGGGGACCAGAACCTTCCGCGAAAGCTGAAAACCCGCGAAGTAGGATTTGCCCCTAGGAATTTTCTCATGGGTCGATGTCGCCCCGGAAACCCATCCCGCGCCTTGATGAGAGCCCGTGGGATGGACTCTGAGTCAGCTCATCTCTTTGTTTGACACGCAGGGATCCTTCTCTCTCGCGCATCCACATGAAACAACGCTCCTTTCCGCCATGGGGCTGCCGACACGGTTGTATTTTTTCATTTTTATTTTTTGATGAATATTTTGGGAAAACCCACGAAGCACTGAAGCCGCAAAACATGAAGCGCGAAGTGGCAAGGGAACACTGTACCTTCCTTCCTCAGTTTCTATGTCAGTAAAATGATGAGAATAATACTACCTCTCTCTTGAGGTTGTTATAAGAACTAAGAATTAATAATTACAAAGTACTTAGAACAGTGCCTAGAACATAGTGATCAGTCAATAAATAAAATTTAGCAAGTATTATGTGATCACTAAGGAGAAATACACACATACACATGGATGCCTGGAAAAAATCCAGCTTTTGTCAATATAACTTGATTGGGGAGAATGTAAGAAGTAGGCAAAAACATGTTTAGAATGTAGAGGACAGAGTCTCATACAAAATTCTAGGGGTAAAATTGATCATCTGCACCTTCAGCCCATCATGTTTAACAAAAGAAACAGGCTAACTCTATTCATAAAAGAGTTAAAAGGGTTTTATAAATGATATATAAAAGATGAGAATTAGCATAGTTAGTAGGAAGAAAACTTTTGGGAATCAGGAGGAAGGGATCTGTCTTACTTTTTGTGTATAACCCAGTACAGGCTATTTCACCAATCAGGACTTTTGTTTGCCTCCTTCGTATCATTCAAATCCATTTCTGTGCAAAAGTTTTAAAGAAACCTTCTTTGAAGGTAATCTGTGAAGTTACAGTTAACACATTACATTTACATAATTCCTAACAGTTTTCAAATGCTTTTCACATATCTTAGCCAAGGGAAACTGCCTCTGGGCCAAAGAGCTCATGAAAGGAATGAAGAGGGAGGAAGATGAGCAGATGTGTCATCCACTGAATCACAGGGAATGGGAACCATAACTTTGAGTCAGCACAGGAGACTCAACAGTTCCTGGCAGCTAAACCAAGGATTGTTCCATAATAACTGGTCTCTAGTGGGGTTCTAATCCTTTGATCAGCTTTTGAGTAATCACAAGACTTTAATTACCAATTCAATTTAAATATCTTAAGCCCTGTGAAATATATAAGTGTTAAATATTAAATTTTTGTCTGCAATGTGTAAAGGGATTGTAGCTGTTTTTTAATAGATATAAACTTGGCATGTCTTTCATAGTTAATAACACTAATAATTTGCTGTAGCTTATAATGTAAAAAAATAAACAAACCCACTTAACACTGTTATACGTCCTTTCTTTTATCTCCTACTTTCATAGTGGTAGAGGAAAATGTCATTATAGATTTCCCCCCTCTCTCTATGTATTTTTATTTATGTAAGTAATATTATGAACACATACAACTTGTATTACAAATTCAAATATCATGGATTAGGTTAATTCATTGGCCTTAGTCTGTTTAAAACAAGCTTGTCCAACCCATACAGCCCAGGAGGACGGCTTTGAATGGGGCCCAACACAATTAATAAACTTTCTTAAAACATGAGATATTTTTGTTGTTGTTTAGCTCATCAGTTGTTAGTGTTAGTATATGTTATGTGTGGCCCAAGACAATTCTTCTCCCAGTGTAGCCCAGGGAAGCCAAAAAGCTGGACAACTGTGGGTTAAAATATTTGGAAAGATATAATCACACAGATGATGTGTGAATGTTTGCTGAGGGGTCACCTAGAACAGATGAGGGTTCATGAAAAACAAGATATTTAGAACTAGTCTTCTGTCATTTTTAATGATATTACTAGGCTAGAAGATCTAGAATATTTCTTAATCATCCCCCTGAAATTTTTATGGTATCCTTGAGGAAGAAATGAGAACAGTGGGCCAATGGGGTGACTATTTAATGGTGCATAAGTATAGCCCAGGAGTGTCCAATCTTGGCTTCTCTGGTCTACATTGGAAGAAGAATTATCTTGGGCTACAGATAAAATACACTAACACTAACAATAGCTGATAAACTAAAAAATAAATTGTAAAAAAAAAAAAAATCTCGTGATGTCTTAAGAAAGTGTATGAATTTGTGTTGGGCCCCATTCAAAGCTCTCCTGGACTGCATGTCAGCCCATGGGCAGTGGGGGTGGATAGCTTAATAAAACCCAAAAGGAATAAGTGACAAATTGATAGCAATTGAAATGATTTTTGCTTCAAGGCTCTTAACTTGGCCCTTCCTCATTCAAAACACTGATAAAGGGTAGTATGGTATCACCTGGGCTGCAATCAACTCATACACCTAAGATAGAACTGTTGAATGGGGCGGTACAATGCTCAATATTAGGGAAATTCCAGTCTTCATTATGGCATGACTATTGCAAAACAGGATTCTAATATTTGACTCAGATGCCAAATTTTAGGATGTTTTCCCCTGCAATATATTTAGAATGTTTTGTCTAGGATAGTGGACAGAAATAAAAACTCTGCTATTTGAAGAACAGTTAAAGTTACTAACAGTGTTTAGACTGGAGAATTGGAGAGTAAATAGGTATAAAAAATACTTATGATATACTTGTATGAAAACTTCCATATCAGAGAGCATTAAACCATAAAATATGTCTTTCTCAGTGAGATAAATTAAAATTGAGTACAGGATATAGGTAACATTTTTTATTTGATACAGTAAAAACATCTTTATAATGTTTATAGAAATTTCAAAACTAGAATAAACTTTATTATTAGGGAATGATTTTCTCATCACTCCATTAGATGTTTCAGCTAAATCTGGAAGATGACTTTTCAGGATGACTAGTCATAGTATTCACGTGGGTTAATTCAATAATATCCTGAGATTTTGAAACTCTGGCGTTCTCTTCCCCTCTGTCTATGGAGGATATACATTCAATGACTAAGAAAGGTTGAAGAAGATATTGATATTTAACTGTTCTAATGTGAACTCATAAACATAATTGACAAAACAGGAGGGAAAAAGAAGAGCCTTGTAACATCAACACAATATCTTATTTCCTTTTTTTTATAATATAAAAAGGTATTTTTCTTTTTCTTTTATATTTTATCCATGTTTTTTCTAAGGATGCAATCTTATTAGAAATCATTGAAAAGCTATTTTATACAGAAAGAATCATAGTCAACTTTTCATTTCTTCACTGGGGATCGATGCTTTTTATTTTAATTCTACATTATACCTCTTGGTTTTATCCTATTAAAATCTTCTTTCACTTTAGAAAAGGGCCTTGACTAGTAACTCACACCTGGGCAATCCTCAAGTCAATTCTTTCTTTAAAGACGACATTTGTAGAAGTCTTACAAAGATCTACAAGGATTTTCCCAGTCCCTTTGTCTATAATGACATCCTATCCTTAAAATACATTTTCTTATCTTAAACAGTCACCAGAGTTTAACTAAAACATTGTTTATGATCACCCAAACCCTTTCTTACTCATCCTTTAAAAATTCAACATAAATAATAGTTTCCTGGGCATTCTTAGGCTGATAGGATGCCATTTGTCTTTCTCACAGAGCTAATTGTTGACCATAACAGCCCAGAAAAACATACCAGCCTCCGATGTTTGGGTTCTCTTCCCTTTTTCTGACAGACCACACACAGCAGTCAGTAAAGTACGATGAAGTGAGCCTGAAATTTACCTGGAGGAACCGAGACATCTGGTTCCTGTTTTATAGGAACACTGAAGTGAAATCTGCTGTATATAATGAATGTGGAAAAGACCGTCACGGCTCAACAGTGAGCAGGCCTCAGAGAACCCATGCTGATGAAAAACATTGTGAAGGTCCATCTAGTCCAATAACGACAGTAACATTAGCATCGATAAACATTGATATAGTCCATTACAGCTTCTAAAGAGCGCTAAATGTATTAAGCAATGTTATTCTCAGAAACACTCTGGAATTGTGCATAATATATGAATAATTTCTAGATAGGGAAGCTGCAGTTCAATGTCAGTGTTTTGCCAAAAGCCACTCTGCTGCAAACTCGAGGCAGGACACCGTATCAGTTAATAGGTGAGCACGTTTTCTCTTTATGCTTTGTCTCACCCTACCCCCGCCTCTCATCTGATACTGATTTTTCCAACAACTCGACTCCCAGACCATGCTTGAATTTCTCTAATGATGAGGAACTTCACTACCTCCTAGGGCAGGGGTGTCAAACTGGCAGCCCAAGGTAATTTTTTTGTGGCCCACGATGCTCTGAAATAAAATGAAAATAGAAAAAATTGTTATGAAGAAAAGAGCGCTTAGGGGAGATCAGGCAATACCGTACACACAATTCCCTCGTTAACCCTGTAACTACTGAAGACGAGTATACACGTGGCCCAGTGCCTTTCCTGGGGGCCTGTGGGCGTGTATCAACGCACTGACTCAGTTCCGGCGACATTTGTAAATGTGATGTGGCCCGCGTGACTCTTGCCTGTTGCACCAAATGGCCCGTGTTTTAATTGAGTTTGACACCCCTGTCCTAGGGCTTTCTGTCATTTTCTTTAAATGACTTTATTATTGTTTATGATGGTGAGAAATATAGATACATATATATTTTTAATTTACATTTAGTCATCTTTTATTTAACTCTCACTTTTCACATTACACATTACTTGCTCTAAATCACCTCTGTGTGTCAAACTGTCATCTTTTACACAATGCTGAGGTCCCACTGCCTGCAGTTGTGCGATGTTTGTCAATCAGCAAGCACTGGTCACTTGAAAAAGGGCTTATCCACCCTTGGTAAAGTAGAAGGGATGTTTGCTGTTTTCTTTTTAGTAACCAACTATCAGTGTTTAATTGACTAGGCAATAATGACTAGGCAATACTATAAAGAGAAAAGAAACTATATGTGGTGATTTGCCTTTGCCTGATTTTAATGGGAATGCTTCTAATACTCCATCATTGAAGTTTTCGGGGGCAATTTGTTTAAGAAAATTTTCTTAAAATCATGATCAAGCATTTTGTTGGTCTGTTCTTTACTATAAATTATGTAAAATAATGCATTTTCATGTCTTATGAATTGATTATATATAGTTTTTCTTAACATGAATCCATCCTTGTTATTTGAAGTTATATTTTTTTGCAGCAAATTTCATAATATGTTATTTTCCTTTTTATTATCTTGTTATTGCCCATATAATGTTTTTATTTCAAGCTTATACTAGTTTCATTAAATAAATTGAGAAGCTTTTCATTCCTTTTTCCTACTCTGGGACAATTCAATTAGTATAAAAATTATCTGTTTCTTGAATATTTGAAATAAATCACTTACAGAGATGGTTGGTAAAGGTAGCATTTTGGAAGATGAACTTTACCTTTTTTTTTAATTTCTTTAGATTTTATACTTCTTAAGGCAGTTTGGTGACATATATTTGTTTCTAAACAAACATTTAATGATAATAGTATTTATTTGAATAATTTTAAGACTGTTCTATAAGCATTTTTTTATCTTACCTTTAATTTTTTGCTTTCTGTGCCTCTAATATGGTACTTTCTTATTCTTAACGCAACTGCAGATTATTCAATTTTATTTCTTTTTTTTTTTTGTAGCCTAGTTTGTATTTTTTCCTGCTTTCATCTTTCATCATTTCCTTTTCTTCTTTATTGTTGTTTTTGTTAACCTTTGTGTTACACTTAAATTTTAAGATAGTTTACACTTTCCTATAAAGTATAGACTTTAAGACTATGTTTTTTTCTAAACACATCTTTGATAAGTTTCCATGCATTTTGATCTGTGGTATTCTCACTATATTTAAATACCAATATACATAATTATAGCTTTGATATCTTCTTGAATACAATGTTTATTTAGGACAATAAATTTTAATAGCTGAGTGGTTTGATTTTCTTTTTTTACACTTGATCTTAGCCAAAAGGCTGAGAAGCAATTAATTGATATATTTCAATGATCAAATTAAACTGTATCCCTAGACTGTAACCTGTATACTTTTGTCTTTGTTGACATTCTCTAAGTAACACTAACTTTAGGAAATTATTTAAATTGAGAAAATAAATACTGACTGGCTATGGTCCAGGCAATGGCTTTGTTCTTCTCTGTGGGGTTGCCCAGGACTAGTCTGTTGTCTCCTCAAATATTTAGATGCACCACTGTTTTCTCACTGTGTTTTTCTCTCCCATGGTAATACTTTTTGTTTATTTAGGCTTCCTCTTATAATACTATTTTGTCTCTTTGAACCACCAAGAGAAGGACATATTTTCCTTGAAACAAGAGCTATTTCAGCATTATGGAACTCATATATTAAGTTACTCTAAATATGGCAACAATATGGAATAGTCTCTATGAATGGTTATAATCTTGTTTAGAATTAGATAATGAGGAGAGAAAGAGAAAATGAGAGAGAGAGAACAAGAATATATGACCATTTGTAGGATTGCCTCTTATTGGTTATGTTGTTTTTTTTTTCTCCTGGTCTCTATTTATAATTGCTTCTTTTGATCAGTTATTTTGTATATTAGAAATAGCATTTAATTCCATATTTAACCTATGTGCCTTAGTAAAATTATTTTAATTAAATTTCAGACTGTATATTTGGTGCTAGGCTTATATTTCTTGTTCCCCCCCCACACACACACACACACGCACACACACAATGATACACTCGTTCCTTTGCAGAATCTCTGTAACAGGATTTACTCTCATTGGGGGACATAATAAGAAAACAAGGCAGTATGGCAAAGGGCTTATGAGCATTATTTCTAGAATTGTGTTTTCTGGGACTAAATCCTAGTTCCCCCATTTACTAGCTACATGACTTTGGCAAGTTACACAAACCCTACTTCCTCCTTTCTAAACTGGCAAAATTAGGGGCATGGCTTTCATAGATTGTTGGTATAAGTGAGAACATTCATCAAAAGTGTTATCAGCACATAATAGGTATTCCACAATTATTAGCAAATGTTTTTTATTTCTGTCACATTTGTTACACCATGTTTATTTACACAGCACCTAAATGAATTTAAGCTTTCTGACTGCTTGTGATGCCACTAGACTTCTTTTAAGACAGTAATCAAAAGATAAGTTTTGATGATTTCATCATCAAAATAGGAACTGATTCAGCATTTTGAAGCAATATTTCCTTATGGATGTAGGGAAAAAACATACCAGGACTTTGTACCTTACAACACGTCTGTTAGGCAAATGATCCTGCACAGTGATTTACACCTAGTTAGCAAATCCTCAAAATGAATTGATACCTTATGCGTTCTTTGTTACTACGCTACCACTGCCAGGCCTCTGGTATTCCACCTCCCTCTCAGATCATAGTGAACAGGTGTGGCAGGTTTGGGGCGTGTGTATGTGTATGTGTGTGTGTGGGTGTGTGAAGAGAAGTCTGATGAGTCTGTTCTAACAAAGAGAAAATGACAATGCATTAAGCCTTAAAGACTTTTTAATTAGCTCCAAGCTAGCAAATTATGTAGCCTGGATGAATAAATATTGTCAAACAGAAAGTGGATCTATAATTATAACATACTAGTGCATTATCTGATAGAACACCTTATTTCTCAAGTATTTGTAAATTTATAATTTAATTTTAACCTTTTAACAACTGTCTGGTGGGAAGAGATACCATATACATTTTACACACCTATGCAAACAGGTGATGAGTGACAATGGCAAGTGAATATTTTTCACTGGACATTGACAGACGTGGGCTTTAAATCCAAATTTCCTGGAGAAAAGAACGAAGGGTAAATCCACTGATTAGTAAGGAGGAGGTTGACTCATTGTATCTGGTTGTTAAATGCCTATGGTGTCATAATAGCTAACTATAACATGTCCTGAGTTATAAAGAAAAAAATGGTTTTGATTTCTTGCTTTGCATATAACTCATTTTCATATCTCATTTCTGTTGAACTTTTCTCTATATAATATAAATACATATCAACATGTGAGGTTGGATTGCAAAGCTCTTTATGATTTATTTCCAGAGCCTCCAAAATGTAGCCATTTGGAATCACCCTCTTTTTTCTCCCAATTGTCATAGGGAAACAAGGGTGTAGCTTATAAATTGTTTTTTGGCAAACAACAGAAACAGAAGTGACCTCTGAATACATTTTTTTTCTATCAAATATAAGGTATTATAAGAGTTAGAAGAGATCATTTGTACCTATGATTTATTAATACTTAATTGTAAATTACTAGGTTCCTGTTGGTTACAGTTGGTTAAGTTAAATATAATTATTATTATTACTGTTATTATTCTTTAGCCTAATGAACCAATATTTAGAGTTCTTGTAATTGAGGTGCTTTAACTGCTGTTTACCTTTCTAGGAAGACGTCGCAGTATATTTTCATAATATAATAGGAAGTTTAAATTCTATCTTAAGTGACCAAAATGATATACTACTTGACAGATCCTAATTTCAGATATTGCAGGTGATTTTCTATAAGAATTTAAGACACTTCCTCTAGCTTTTCATTTCACCAAGTGCTATTTGAATTACTATAAATATTTTATTACCATATCACTCATCAGAATTATTCAGTGATGTTTACTTTTAGGTGGAATACCAGTAGAGATTACTTTGTATAATAAATTTGAACCTAAAAAGTTGCATGTAGATTAATTCATTGCAAAATGTTGCATAATTAAAATTCACTAGATTTTCATGCTTATAAACATATCTCTGCTATAACTCTTCCTGCAAAATAAAGGCACTTTTTATCTATTTTTTTGGACTCTAGTTTCATTTGTGATGTTTTCTTCAAACAAAATGAAGCTATAAATTCTCAGTTATACCTCAGGCAAAGTTTTGAAACCCAACATTTGGACTGAATTCTGAGATGTTTCCAAATGTATCTGTTTCTCTTTTTTCATCCTCTTACCTTCTTATTCATGAAGACACTTACCATTTCCCTCCCATGATCCTAGAAATATTGTTGCTATAAAATCACCAATTTTTCTAGTCATAATAATAAAATATTAATAGTTTCCATCTCACAGGTACTATTATACCTGGCCCATAAATCTCATAAATTATTGATTTTAATCATTATACATCTACTATGCACAAAGCTCTCTACAAAACCACAGGTTTACAAAAGTGTGGCTTACTTTTTTTTTTTTAAGATTTATTTTTACTGTTTTTGACAGAGAGAGAGATACAGAGACAGAGACAGGGAGAAGGGGGAGGGCCCAGAACAGTCTCCATAGTTGCGCATCATTGGTTTTTCCACATAGTTTCATTCCGCAGGTGGGAGTAGGGCTGCACAGGGCAGGGACTGGGCCGTGGTCTTCACCCTGATGAGAACCGAACTGGGGGCACTCCCCAGCTCAGCATATGGGTCCACACGGGCCAGGGCCGGGATTCGATCCTTGGTCCCCGGGGCTGCAAAGTGAGCGCTTAACCCACTGAGCCATCCCGGCTTCCCTATCTTGTATCTGATTCTAATTCTTTTTTGATGGGCTTTATTTTATTGAAAATGGAAATTTAATCTCTGTTAATCCAGGGGTGGAGTGGGGAGTGTAAGGAGGGGGGCGGGGGTTATATACTGCCAACACCAAGAGTAGGAAGCCAGACTGTCATCTGGGTGTTGTCATCTTTGTGTTCCAACATTCAGGGACTCCTTTTCATGTCTAGCTGGTTCTCTGACTGATCTGTAAAGGCAGCTGCTGCCTTAGCCTTTTTTGAATATCCTAATGGCCCCTTCAAGTCCCGTGACTATCCGGCCTTGACCACTGTACTCAGGACAAGCATGTAACCTCACCTGCCCTCCAGTTCTTTGTTCTTCCCACGCCAACAGAGAATCGTTCTCCAGGAGTCAGTGTGAGAAGGGTCCTGTACTCATCTTGTTGCAACTCCAAATCCTTTCATTTGCTTTTAGCTGAAACATCCCTTCCTTGAGGTAATGAATGTTTCATTCTCTCCCTAGTCAGACTCAGAAAGGACCAGGAGGGAAAAAATATCAGCTAATATTTCAGAATATGATCCTGTGGAAAGCCGGATGTGAGAGGCAGGGCCCCAAGTCCTGCAAGACTGTCCAGGGGGCATCTGGCCTCCACTGATCCCTGAAGAGGGAGGATGCAGAAAGCTGCAGGCGACTAGCTTAGGGGTGTAACAGGGAGGAGGTCTCAGAAAGGCTTAAGACAGACAACAGACATTGGCATGCGGAAGTTGAGTTGCTGTACATAAGCTATGGGCTAAAATAAAACCTCGCCATTGCTCCATCATCAGTGGTCAGTGGTCCTCCCAATCCCAGCTGTTGTCTTTGTGTTTTTCTTTCATCTCCCACCCACCCGTCTCAGGTCTGACTGGTTAGTCGAGCAGGTCTCAGTGTTACCCTTCTGTACTTTCATCATAACTCCCCCAAATTTGTGTGTTTTGCACTGACTGTTGTGAGTCTCTTTGGTTGAGATGTTTTGGTCTGGTGTATTTTAGAATTTCACATGGCATGTTCTTGGAGACAACATTTCAAGTTTATAATTTATGTAGCATGCTGTCTTGCTTTTACAACTTAAATGGGCCTGCAGCATAGCTAAAATCCCAAATGTTCACTACACTATACATTTCAGAAACACTTAGCACTCAAATGTGATGGCAGGTGAAACAATGAAGCTAAATCTTGCTCAGTGCCACTAAAGAGATACAGCCATGTTTGGAAGCAAGGAGTTTGGGCAATTTAGTCTGAGGAACGTGGTCTGTAGGTAGTCGGTAACTTCTTTGTGAAAGTAGGAAGGCTGTAGGAGGAAAGGAGAGGAACAATAGGCAGAGAATGGAGCACTGGCATGGCAGGTCACACAGAAGATGCCAGTATCCGTAGAAAGGGCTGCATACCAAGGGAGCCATAGGGGCAGTGGGGCTTCAGGACCTTTAGTAGAGAAAACGTAAGAATATCAAGGTCTTGTAAAATTTTTAGGTATGTAAGTATTGGGGGACATCTGGGATAGTCGCTCATAGCCCTGACTATTTTCATTTCCTCTTATTTTCCTCTTTGTTAGCTTTTCTTCCCTCTCTTTCCCTCCTTCTCTCTCTCTTTCTTTCTCTGTCTTCCAATCTCTAACTTTTTTACAGTTCTACTTCTCCCTTTCCTATTGAGGTTAGCAATTACCTGCATATAGATTTGATTCATGGTCAAAGCAGATATTATTTTTCCATTCTAATCTCTTATGGGAATCTGGCCAAGGACACAAGAAGTATTATACAGCGAGTGGTCATTGGTTTTATATGAGGCAGTAAGATGGTCATAGAGTTGAAGTAGATGCTGTTTAGCCATAGCAAAGATAACCACAAAGCCCAGGATAGTAATATACCGAGGAATACTGATAAAGACATATTAAGAAACATTTGAAGGTAATCGCATAGTAATGCACACTAAGGCAAATGGATGTTTTTATCAAAACCCAAGTAGCCAGTCTGAAATACACTGTGTATTCAAGTTAATAGCATCGTAGGAAATGCATTGCTCATGTTGCTTACACAGGCAAATTCAGCTCAGACAAATAATGCTATAAATGGTTATTAGAAGTGCTATTATCCAAATTAGAGTGTGCCTTAGGTACCATTAGCAGCAGCATTGTTTTGTTTTTTGCTTTCTCGACTTTAGAACTGACATTTTTATTAAAATTAGTCTTGCATTAAAATATATATTTAATAATCACATTTTTCTCTCAGTCAGTTAATAATGTTTCTGTCCCCCAACTAAATGTCGTTGGCTGTTTTTCAAATTTAATTACTAAAAATGGAAACAATCATAGAAATAACTCTTCCACTGCATAAAATTATCCTATGTATGCATAATATTTAAAGACCCTTGCCAGAAACAATGCAGTTAAGCTGTTATCAATTATGTTAGGTTAAATCTCAAATTTCTTAAATGATTATTCCAATCTAGGCAAACTGAAACCTTCCATAACTTCTTAGCCTAATCATTATTTGATTAGTCACTTAATAAAAGTTGACCTTTAACCATTTCTCATTGCAGTATAATATGAAAATTCCCAACAAAGACAATAGTATCAATATTAAGCAACAGAAAATAATTCCACTAGAGTTTTTGTGACATTTAAATATACCTAGTGACCCACTGAATTTGGGCTACTACTTTTGTGTTTGCGATGTGTTGCAATGATGAAAATAGTTACTACACTGCTATTAAATCCAAATTTAATTCTCATTATGTGTTCTCATTATGCAATCTTATATTCATCCATGTAGTGTAGAATTTTTGGAAATGGAAAAAATTACCTATTTGGGAAAGAGTCTCCCTTTTTTTTCTTTTCCATTTGGATTGTAACTCAGTTGTGTAGGAGGAGGGGGAAATGCATCTGAGCCATAAGTTTTGTCTTTTTCAATGAATACTTAAATAAATAAACTAAAACTCCCCAAATGTGGCTTTTTAGATAGCTGTAAGCAGAAAACATTAGTACTTGGTTCAGAAAGGAAACACAGGGGAAGCCAGAAAGGCTCAGCAAATTAAACGCTCACTTTGCAGTCCCAGGGACCAAGGGATTGAGTACTGGCCCCAGCCCATATGGACCCATATGTTGAACTGGGGTGTCCTTCCCATGTGGGGCTCCAAGTTCAGTTCTCCCCCCCTCCCCCCAGCTTGGCCCCTGGCTCAATGGGGTGCGCCTCCCATGCGGAGGCCCCCAGCTCATTTTCCACCCTATGTGTCCCCCGCCCACCTGTGTGGAAAGAAACCATGTGGAAAACTAATGACATGCAACTATGGAGACTGCTCTGGACCCTCCCCCGTCTCTCTGTCTCTGTCTTTCTCTGTCAAAAACAATAAAATAAATCTGTAAGAAATTTTAAAAGAAGAAAGTAAACAGATATGTGGTAGGGAGGGGATGAAAATTTTCCTGAGAGCATAGCTTAGGGTAAGCCTCTTTTTTTCTTTTTAAAGATTTACTTTATTATTTTTGAGAGAAGGTGAGAGAGAGAGAGAGAGGAGGGGGGAAGGCCCAGAGCAGGCTCCATAGTTGTACATCATTAGTTGTGATGTGGTTTCATTCCACACAGGTGTCTGAGGGGCCACATGGGGCAGGAGCCAAACCGGGGCCTCCCACATGGGAGGTAAGAACCTTCGCTGCCATGCCACTTTGGCAGCTACCAGCTATGACACAGTTCAACATATGAGTCTGCATGGGCCAGAACCAGAAATTGAATCCCAGACCTCATGATTGGAAGGCAAGTGCTCAACTGCTGAGCTATCCCAGCATCCCCTAAAATAAGCCTCTTTTATTGCTTTTATTGTATTACCTGCCTGTGTGATCCTGACTCTTGTGTTAATTTAATACAACAGATTAAAACAAGTATTTATTATTTATCTATCATATATCAATCACTTTGCTAAGACTTTTTCTAGGCACATTTACAGAAGAAATAATCATTGGGGCTAAGTGTGTCAGACCTCTCTCATAGATCCCATGCAATTTGGCAATGCCTGATTTGTAGCCTTTCCTGGACTCTGGAAATTTTGTACTTCTATATCAGTTGCTGTCACTAGATTGTGAATAAACTGAAAGCAGGTACTATTTCTGCATCTTCTTCATTTTTGTGTAGCTACACAAATTCAGATGTACCATAAATATCATGTTTATTTCTCTCAAATTAAATAAACTTTTAAACTCTATTTGATGGAGGGGCTGTTCAAAAAGTATGATACTATTGGGCCTCCACCCCTACTCCAGGGTTATTTCACAGTCCAAAGGGGCTTGATAAAGCAGCGTGTGTAGAGACAACCCATTTGATCTATCCTGATAACTATTGGTTATTGACCTAGCTAGCTTGGACTTTAAAGGTGGGTAGTTCCCCTGATTTTGAGTATTGGGATATTTTCTGAAGTTGGGAAACTTGGCCCCTAGAATCCAGCATACCAAGGTATTTTATGTGGTCATTCACTTAGATCCTGCCATCCTGCCCCAGCAGAAGAGAGGTACTTTCTGGTTTTGGTGAATCTTAAATCCTTCTCCTAGATTGGCTCATGTCACCTTCTAAGAACATCCTTTTCTTCCCTAGTCCTCTTGGAATGTCTAGTACAATCTCATCAAATTTTTGTTTTAAAGCAAAGACAATAAAGAAGGTAGTCTTGGAGAAAGCTAGGCTTTTGGTCAATAATTATGTCCCACTTTATTCCCATTGAAGCAGGAACCATAGAATTCTGGTTACCTCCATAAAAGGAATAGGAGAGACAAAAATATAGGAGGGATAATCACACAGGGACATCTCAAGATATTTCTAGTTTTTTTAATATACCTAGTCCAAAGTAGATTATTTTTCATAATAAATACTCAATTAGCAGTGTTGAATGGCTGAATAAATGAATTAGACTTTCTGATGTAATGAACGGGGCTCTTCTGTTTTCATTTTCATTTTAATATTTTACCTGGCCCTCAGAATTAGCATTATGCATTCTAGGAGGCACTCTTCTTTGAGTTGGAAATATTATTCTCTATAAATATATAAAAAACTCAGCTCTTCTTAGACCTGTTGCTATGGGTCCCTACCCTATCTCAGTAATAGCCTGAGGCTATATTATAATAATTGTTCTCTAATTAATATATATATTTTCTTTCTAGGTGAAGTTAAATAGATACCACAATGTAACTCAAAGGAATGATGTTTCTGATGGGAACATTAAGTACCAAAGTAGTGGAAGAGGCATTGTGTTATTGTCCCATTTCATCACTTCATTGACACCTGGTACCAATAGCAGCTCAGTTGAAATGCATTCCTGGGAAACACAAAGTGGATACATATATTATGTATTATGTATTCAGGTGACTTGGGTTTTATCTCTCACCCTTTGGACAGGAGTCACATCCACAAATGGGGCTGTGTCATCTTAGGTCTCTGTGGAAATTCTTTTCTGACATTTGATCATTTAGAATCCTGATAAAATACTTCTTTAGACTAGATATACTATGAACTCATTTTTATGTGGTTTATTAGTTTCCCAACTTTTATGATTAAAAGTAATTTCTGTTCAATCTGAAATATCGTTCTTTGGGGAGTTGCAAATTGCTATAAGTGTATATCTCTGGAGTAGGAGAAATGATATGCCAGTTCTCTCCTGTTATAAGAGATATAACTGGCTTGGATCAGATGGAAATGACTTTGATATATATCAGTAGATCCAAATTAATGATTTGGTTATTCAAATATTGAATAAATAGTAAAGTTTGAGTTGAGAAAGAAAAATGAAAGTTAGCAGAGTAAGTAAATTAAAATTTTTTTTTCAGGCAAAAATAAGGCAAAATGCATGTAATATTAGGATTTGCCAAAATCATATATATCCTAGATATCCAACTAAAATTAATTTTAAAGCACTTGACGTTTTTAGTAGGTTAAAATATTCTGAAAATATTTTCCTGGAAAGTGCTCCTAATGAGACTTATATTTTTCATAGTATGTGTTTTTACTTATATTGAAAACTGCACATCAGTATATAGGGATGTGTACTCGTGTGTGTGTGCACGTGCATGCATACTTGCATGCATGGGTTTAACTGATTTTAATTTTCTGTTAAGCTGTTTTGCAAAAAAGGACAATTCAGTGTGTTTCCTGGAACTGTTCGGGGGAATATAAGAATGTGATATTCTAGTAAATACGAAGCTAACTAGCAAACTGTTATTCTGTGAAACGTCAGACTGCACTGGAGGTCAGCCCAGATTTTCCTGTTGGTTTGATACCAGAAGAAACTGTTATCATGGAGAAATGATACCAACACATTCTTATCTGTTTGGAATCTTTTTTTTTTTTTAATGCTACAAAGTCTTAGACTCACCCCACCCGCTACCAACGCCCAGTAGAACCAGAGACGGAGAAAGACAGAGAAAGAACAAAAATTGCTTCTGATTTTCTCTGTATAAATTCATTTTCAGGAGCAATAAAAAGAAAACATATTAGGAGGCCATTTATTTTTCTATTTATTATTATTTTTTTTTTTACTGGAGGGAAAGATAATTTCCTGGCAAATATTTACACCAAGCGTATATTTTTCCCCATTCGATCACCCTATTGTCAGTGCTTTAGATGTGACAGCAGCACATATTGAGCTAACCTTTCTCTTGTGATATATGGGGCTATTTCTGTTTTGAGAAACGTATTTTGCATGCACAGTATGAATTCATTTTGAAGAAAACTTGAATTTATAGGTGCATTGTCTTGGTGTAAAAATGTTTCTAGGAGCTCAGAATCTATGGTCCTATCCTTTGGCTCTGTGGGGTTATTACCTGTCATCCTATTTTAAATTGGTGGAAATAGAGAAATCTCAAGTTCCCACACTTCATACATTTGCATTCACATGTAAAGACAGGTCAGGAAAACAAGCGTGTGGCAGCCCCTTAGGGATAAAGCTCTAGTGTTCCGTGGGCAGCCGTGAGCACTGTGTGTTAGAGGAGAGTGCACGGAACACACAGGGGTTCTTTCACCAGTAGAATTGTGAGCACTGAAGCTGAGTGCTGGGGCAAGCTGTTAATAAAGTGGGGCATGAGGACTCCATGAGAAAACGCCCTCTGGCTCCAAGTCTGTCTTTTCTCAGCAACCCACATAAAATTAAAAATACATTTATGTAACAACATACCCAGTGCTTCACATAAGGCCTATTAGTGAGTTGAGAAGCCGCTGCTTACCTGCCAATTTAAGAGAGCTAGAGTCTCCGTGAAAGTTAGCACTCATTCTGTGGCAAGTTACTGAAGACTCTCAAACTGACTTACCCCAGGAAGGAATAGAATGCCTTCTGGAAATAAAAAGTTTAAGGGTGGGAAGGCTTCAAGGGGTTCTGGATGAGGGAGCTCACCTGACAAAACCCAGCCCCAGTTAAACATAATCTTTACCCAATCTGCTCTTGAACTCCTGAAGCCAGTCACGATTGGAGAAAAACACAGGACCTAATACTGGTCTCTCTTCATTTTTGTCATGACTACTAGTTTTGAGCGGGCCTTAATGGTCCTTAGTGGCCTGACTATAGTCCCCTATGCCTTTTGACCTTCCAGGAAATTCACAATGTTTCCTTCTTCTAATGTATCTCCACTGCCTCTTCCCGACGTCAGTCTTAGCTGATGATGTTGCTTTCCATTTTGCTGAGAAAATAGGAGCCATCAGCTTGGAAGAGCATCCACGTGTTCTGTATTTGTAGGACCAGTATTTGTGCCCCACACATGCTTGTTTTCCTCCTCTGTCACCTGGCCCAAAACTAACCCCTCCATCCACACACGCACTGGCTCCATCCTTTCTTGGGTGCCTGAGGACGTGGCTTCATCCTTTGTCCTTGCTCTTTTCTACTTCATCTACCCTCTCTGCTAGATCACTCCCAACCAGCATATAAACATGCTGCAGTTTTCTTCTGTTCTAAAAAATAAATGAACTTCATGAACCTGCATTACCTCTAGGCATTACCTTGCTCCTCTGTTGATTTGATTTTGTTTACTGCAAAACTTCTCTAAAGTGTTGTCTTATATATCTGTCTCCATTTCCTCTTCTGCATCTTCAAGGAAACTTTCCTTCCCCAATGTCTCTTGTGACAGTTATGGTTATTTCGCAGGCCTTATCTTACTTAACTTATTCAGAGTGTTTGACATGGTTGCTGTATCCTTCTAAAAACCCAACCTTCATCTATCTCATGGAACTCTTCACGGGCCACACCTTTTTACTCACATTTCCTAGTTTCAGCCTGTTTCCCAGATGCCAAATGTGGAATTTGTACAGCTTTCAGATCTCACTCAACTCACCTCCAGGCTCTCTACCAATCTTGCTGACTCTACCTTCACAATGCAGTTGAGTTCCAGAGTTCCTGCTGCCACCGTCCCTGACCAGTCACAGTAGCCTCCTAACTGACTGCCATTGATTGATTGATTGATCGTTTTTGACAGAGAGAGACAGAGAGAAGGGGGAGGGCCCAGAGCAGTCTCCATAGTTG